>JAQGBY010005763.1:0-14138 GCA_034698785.1 Mycogona germanica | reverse complement strand
AGCCGGTAAATTTAACCAATTAATTTTTTATTTCATTGGTGGTTACTGTAAACCCAGGCAAAGCCGGGAACCCCTCTTGTTTGTTATAAATTAATTGCAAATTTTTATTTCGATTACTCAAATTTTTAAAGATGTTCTGCTAAAAGCTGGTTTTATGAGAGCTTCTTGTGCTTGGAAATCTCACGAATCTGCACAACATCATCCCGAAATTGTTGCTGTACATGAAATCATATTTTCACAAATTTATATATATATTTCTCAGATATTTAATTTAATTTAAATTTTAATATTTTTATGTCATTTTCAATCTTTTTATAATTAACTAGTTAGGTTTTACTAATTATTGATAGACATATATATTTAATACAATTTTATATTATGATGATGATGATGAATTCACTAAAGCGACGGATCACAACAGGAAGATTCTGTAGCCCTCTCAGAGCTTAGGCACTTTGTGAGAGGCACATTTTCACCAGTACCCCGACCAGAGTCGCGCCGGGAATCGAACCCGGGACCCCCGAACCACAGTCAGACGCTTAACCAACTGCGCCACGTCGGGACGTACGTATATTATACACAATTCTAACAAATAAGTTTTTTTTTGTTGTTTTTTATTCAATGTTAAGAACATTACAATATTGAATTAGGTCGTGAAAAAAAATACAGGTGTTCTTAACACGCATGTTGCTGCCCTCACGACACTTCTGTGTTATACGAGGGCAGCCAGTGGTTTTATCCTAGTATTTAGGCTGCCACACACGTTCCCATAGGTTTTTAATAGTTGTAAGCTCTTCTATCTTGATAAACCAATTTGGATAAGCACTCATGATTTTTTCTAATTGAAAAAATACAATACAATACAATTTTTTTTTTTAGTAGTGAGCGTCACAATACACTCAGAAAACGATTTGTATTCATTCATAAGCAAAAACAACCATGGTCTCGAGCAGTATTTTCGAGCAAGGTTTTCAAGCCATATTTCATTGACATTTTGCCAGCCTGGTTCCATACACTGAACGCCTAATTCTGTTAATTAAAGTCTTGATGAGTGAGAGAAGAACATTCAGTGACGACGTTTAAGGGTAATCATTTTTTTTTTTTTTTTTGTTAGTCCACCTCGAAATTAAATATTTTTGAAAATACATATCGTTTATGCATTTCATACGTCTGGGAGTCTAGATGAATTTTATATTTGTTTAGAATTTTTGCAGCACGACACGACACCTCTCTTTCAGTCAATAGAAGTCTTGTCTTCGGCTCGATAAATAAATTTTGCTCTATAAGCCTAGGGTTTAAGTTAGTATTTTTAAATGTTACTCTATTTTTATATACAAATTCACAAATTCTCTGTATATATAGTTGATTAATAGAGTATTAATAGAGTAATAGAGTTGAATATAGTTTCATAATAATTCCTATTTTTAATTTTATATTATACACAATTTTTACAATTATATATATTTAATTTATTGCATGGTTGGACGGCGATGAGTCACGTAATCTTCTGGCTAACTTGTTTTACCGTTTGAATAATTTGGAATTTAAAGCTCAAACCTGTATTTGGTGAAGCTTGCGTAATTGCTTAATTGAAGCTTGAGTGACACCTGTCCAAACTCACGTAACATTTCCATATGTTTTATTCGGCAATAGCACAGTTCACCAGAGTATAAATACACGTCATCACATCGGCTACACACTTCTGTAGTAGATTCCTGATTAACCAACCAAAAGTTACCCTTAACTTAGAAATGATGTCGTCTGTGAAATTGTTTATTTATTTTGCCATGTTGATGGTCGTTCTGCGATGCGTAAGTCTTTTGAGGATTCATTAAGAAATATTTAATTTTCATGAATTCCTTAACACTTAAAATAATTTAGAACCCATAAAATTAATTATCTATTTTAACAAAGCGTAATTAATTTATAATTTACAATAGTGACCCAATTATTCTCTCGTCTACAAATTATTTTTAATATACAGAACTCTGTATATTGAATTTTTCGAATATTTCTACTTCTTCTTTTTTATTTTCTTATTTAATTTCTAATCTTGATAAATTAAATTGTCGACCAATTAACGCACAAATAAAATTTCTAATCTTTCAAAATGCTTTTTTTCATTGTGTAATAATTATTAATCTGTCATTATTTGTCCCTTACTTGAATTTTAAATATTAAATTACATCCTAAGATGCCCAATAACACTTTTAAGATGCTCAGAAATATCTTGTTATTAATGAGCAACGCAGATGAATTTAGATATAATATTCGAAGATAGAAACAAACAATATATCAGCAGTGTGACCAGACGCTCAGCTAATTATTATATTCGTTATATTTACAGATCTCTTGTGACGATACACCAACTGAAACTGATCAGAAAGAACCAGCAAACAAATTTGATTTATGTATCTTTTTTCCGAATGTTCCCAGTCCACTTTGCGAATTAGCTTCAACATTAGCTAAGGTAATGGTAAAATACCTTGAATATCTTACAACATATTACGAAGAATTATTGCTAATTAAATCGCCAAAGTATTAACATAAGTGTATCAATGGGGAAATTGTGAATTCGGGACATCACCGAATGATGAACCGAGTGGCGAACTCGCTTTCATAATAATATTTTACTATTATTTAATTGGAACTGGCAATTGCGAAAAAATATAGAGTATCGAACAGACCGGAAGCAATTACCAGTTCTAATTAAATAATAGTAAAATATTATTCTAAACGCGAGTTCGCCACTCGTGTTCGTCTTCTTCATTCGGTGCTGTCCCCAATTCACCATTTCTGATTATTATCATCCAGACGTCCTGACAAATCTGTTTCATAAGTGTATGGATGTATGAGCTGAATGTCTCCAGTAGTAGTGAGATAGAATGAGATAGTAATGAGATAGTCAGTGACACAGCTAGAGGCCCCCCATGGAGCGCACCCAGAGCCCCTCGCATTGTGCCTAAGCACCAAGTGGGGTACAGAAAATCCTGTAGTGCTGTGACTACAGTGATAGGGAATAATTTATTCATTCGTTCAAGGATGTTAGATTGTTTCTTAAGATTCCTGGTTTGAATAACGATTTTGGTAGGATCACACGATCCTACCAAAATCGTTATTATCACCTGTAATTGAAATGTAATTGATGCTCTATCTGTACGGTCAATGGGCCGTGCAATTGATGGGTGCGCGAGAAGAGCTCTGGTGTTGCAATGCGCCTGCTAAAACTACATAAACTGTAAACTTATAAATATAATTCATCCATTAAGCAGAGACCATAGCATACATTGTCGCTAAATATGTATTCTTGTTTCCTTTTTTCAGAAAATATTCTAGTTTGTAAAAAGGAGAATGTTGACTTTTCCTCAGCCATCGACATTTCATCGACATTTCATAACCAATAACACATTATCATTTTGAGATTAATAAAGAATCAGATTCAGAATGAATCAGATTCAGAATGAATCTTTCATCAATACTTTGATTTGGCGAAACAGCATCTTCCCATGTTACCATCTTCCTGGAAATGTCTAACGATCGCTCGCTTCAGAAATAAAATTGTAATTTACTATCATCCATATTGTACTTGTGCATTCTCTTAATACAAATTTACAAGAAGTGTTCCGCTAATTTGTTAATCTGTAGTTCGTTCGCCAGTAAATCTTAAATAAAAAAGCTATTAGGTTTTGAAATTCAATGTACGTATTCGAGTAAGTGGTCTCATCACGACTGCTTCTGTCATTAGAATTAGGATGATACGTAATCTGCTACTTAGCTAATTGGTTTAATCTTTACCAGACAATAAGAAATATTTTAAATAAAATAAATATCTAGGGATGGCAGCTAGGGGCAGAACACAGACGACACTTTATTCAAAACTAAATAGCAGATACAGTCGATTGAGTTCATTTGAGCTGGCGTCTCCTCCAGGTGGCGCCAGTCACTCTTGTGACGGTTGTCCACCTGTGTCCACCTGTTTGTTGATGTGGGCGATGCCATTTTATTTGTCCAATGAGCTTTGCTTGGTCGTCAACACCACCACCACCACCACCTAGTGCTAAATTTGTTTATGTGCGTGTCTGAGGGTCAAATGTCTCAGGGATTGAGCCCGGCGTCAGTATAGTTACCGACCATCCGACCGAGCCTGTCCAAGATGGCAACCTCGACGATGGACGGAAGTTCTGACCAAATGCCAAAAGTCCCTCCTGGTTTATTGTAAAAAGAATGAATATTTATAAACGTTTGACAATTTAAAATATTATCTAAAATTATTATTGAAGAATCGCATAGTGCCTAAGCACCATGAGGTGAACAGGACGCCTCTACTGCGCTTCACCACAGTTGTTTTATAAAAATAAAAATATTTTCCGGCATGTCATCTGGCATGTTGCATCACAATATTTATCCAGCAAAGCTGATGATTAGAGTTATATGATAGCAATGAACAATTCCAATTACGAATCAGCAATTATAATTACACGGTGACCACCCAAAATTGTTACAGTTAAAATCATAGGTCAGCAATTAGAATTTTCTAAATGCACCAAACTATTTGTCTATCTGCTATTCAGTTTCGAAAATTAGAAACATCCATCTGCCCTAGTCAATGGACCCAGGTGTTCCCGAGCTGGAGAGTGTGACCATTTCAACATTTCCATTCACCTGCTCATAAACTGCTGTTCTTCAATGGGCGAACCTTTGAACAGTCACGGTCAGTGAGTGACATATGTCAATTTGATCATGTCATCTATTAAGTTCAGGTTACTTGCCTAGCGACATCTATTGAGCGTCGCTAGAAACTTCAAATATGAGGGCTGTTACGAAAATGGAGATTCATTTTATGAACGTTTCTTATGAACTTTACAAATTTCATTTTACAAATCCATACTATCATTTTTAAAATTTGTGTTTATAAATATATCAGACTTAATGTTTACGAAATTGAATAAAATTTCTGCTGCAGATAGAGTTCAGCAAATTTGTAGTCGAATGCAACTTATTTCAGATCTCGATGTTACTCGAGATATGAGCCATTGAACCGCGGTTGTCATGACGGAACTTTCGAACGACAAAGGAAAAACTATTTTGTCATGATCACCAAGACAAGTTAGTTAATCGGGCAAGAATTTCCTGATATGTCATTTTAGTGATTATAATCGTTGCCAAATTGGATCAAAAATATCAAAACGGGAAAGAATGGGTTGCACCTGTTATCATCATTACCAGACCAAGTCTATTCCTTAGGTATCAAGATGGTAAGGCAAGTAAGAAGCATGAATAACATATTAAAATGAATATTTCTTAAAATATATGCTAATCTATTTTATACATTGTTGAATTGAATCAAACGATATTAATTACTTAATATGTATAGTTAATTCAGTTAGCTAGCTTAATCCAGTTCATGACGGAGATAGACACGCCTCACCTTGCCCATGGAGGAAAACTATTTTAGGGCTCACACCTGTATTTGGTGGAGTTTGCGTAATTTGAGTGTCACCTGTCCAGTCTCACGTAACATTTCCATATGTTTTATTCGGCAATTGCACAGTTCACCAGAGTATAAATACACGACATCAGTTACCATTAACATCACATCGGCTAGATACTTTCGTAGTAGATTCCTGATTAACTAACCAAAAGTTACCCTTAACTTTGAAATGATGTCGGCCGTGAAATTGTTCATTTATTTTGCCATGTTGATGGTCGTTCTGCAATGCGTAAGTCTTTTGAGGATTCATGGTGTTGGTCAATTGAACTCACATTAATTTCAATTTTTATACAAATTTTAATTAAAATTAAAAATATCTCTCAAATTAAATTATCTCATCAATAATTAACGAATATATAACATTTATTCCAGTTATTACATGACAAAGTAATTCTTTTTAAAGTAATCCAAGAAGCATTATAGCACAGACACTTATTCAAAATTTTGGTTCATTAAGCAATATTTAATTTTCATGAATTCTTCAACACTTAAAAATAATTTCGAACCCTTACAATTAATTACCTATTTTAACAAAGCATTAAGTTAATTTATAATTTACATTAGTGACCTAATTATTCACACGCCTATAAATTATTTTTAATATATATTGTATTTTTCTAATCTTTCTAATTATTTTTTTATTTTCTAATTTAATTTCTAATTTTGATAAATTAAATTGTCGACCAATTAAAGCATAATTAAAATATCTGGTCTTTCAAAATGCCTTTTTTGATTGTATAATAAAATAAAATAACGAATTTTTTAAAATCCATATCTAGAGGCTCTGTATTATTTAAATTTTTCTCACAACATCTAAGGAGTCTGAAATTAAAGCAAGAAGCAAACAAGCTAAACTGTCAAAACTTGAATTTAAACAATCTTTTGAAATCTGCTGATGACCTTTAATTTTTTAAGCAGGTACTTTGTATTCACTAATTTCAGATTCAGTTTAATGAACAAATACCACATGTCATGAAATTATCTCATATTTTTCTCTCAGAATTACAGAACAGGATAATGCAATTAAATGAGAAGGATATTTGTATTCGATGCTGTCCCCAATTCACAATTCCCGATTAGAAAAGTCTGTCAAATGACACATTCTAATTTGATAAGGATACTGACATTTGTTTTCCTGCAGCAATTCACAAATATGATAATGTATAGAATTTATTTTACAAAAATTATTTGCAGATATTTTGTGAAGATCCTGAGCCTAAGAAAGATGGCGATAAGGAAAAAGACATTGAAACATGTAGTTTTTTACCGTCTTTTCTACGTTCGGAATGCGAAAAGGTAATAAACTACATCCAAATGCACATTAATAGAAACAATACGGAACAGAAACCGTGGAAATTAGACGACGAATGAACGAGATTCTAATTAATTTTGTAATTAGTTTTCATTTTAAATAATAGTTTACTATTATTATTATACAGAGTTTTCGCCAACTCTTGTTCGTCTTTTTCGTCCGGTCTGCCCCGGCCACAACCCCATTGTTATCGAATATAACCCAGACGTTATTCTTCCTATTGTTGTAATAATTTAAGATAAAATTAATATACCTGAGCATGTCACAAACTAATTTTATATTTTTTTTCACTAAGATTTTGGGCAAATAACTCGAGGATCACTCCAACAATTGAAAACAGAAGTCACCATTATTGTTTTCCAAAAGATATAATTTCCAAAAAAGAAATTGAAATTGATCATTGCATTTGGTTGTTTACGGAGATGAAAAATAGATTGCTGTATTAATGTTCATTGAATAATAATGTCAATAAAATATCATATTTGTATTTCACACCTTTGGTTTTTTTTGTTCCTCAACTGGCTTGATTGATAGTTAAAACAATGATCCGAATTTATGAATATAAAACATATCTTTTCAGGAAGCTTTCTTCACGCAAAATCGACACAGAATTTAAAACAAATTATTATTATTTCAATTGAAAACCCAGGCAAAGCCGAGTAACATTCTTGTTGTCTATCATATTGAAAGGCCCAGAAATTGAGCTCGTCATAAATGCTGTTACCGAGTGATCTTTTGACTATGTCTCGTGGATCGTTTTTTACTGTACTTGTATGTCTGGAGTTTTGGAGTTGTGAAAGGGATGTGACCAGGGAGTAATAATGAACATGGTGTGAGCATACAGTAGTACATGGTTGCGTTGGTCACGCCTATTGTGTGTGCGCCACCAGCGCACATCGATCAACACGCCTTAACGATGTCTTCCAATTTTCACGCCTTATCGATTTCCTCGAAGACCTGTCTGTGCGCGTCAACTGAAAGGGATCTTCTCTTCTAGGACATGTGCAAATGTGGAGCCAAAAACGACAAACCGGGGGTTGCTGAATGCTGCTGTTAGCGCTAAATTGCGACGGATCACGCAACCCTAATTATATAGCGAATTGCGCGCCGTGTTGTCAAAACACGATGGCTACAACCACCTTTCGCTTCATGGTAATGCTATTTTTTTTTAAAGTTACGATTCTATGTTTCTGGACTCATTATAGATCTTTTTCCGCAACAATGTAGTCGAGCGTAAGTTATTTCAGATCTCAGTTTTGAGTATTTCACGAGATATGAGCCGTTGAAGTTTTAAGCATTGCCATTAAAAAGGAAAATTCCATTATGGCGTCTCCACTTGATGGCGCTGTCGTCGCTCTCACGTGCGTCAATCACGAGCTACCAGTGATGCCAGCAACATTTTCCACACTAGATCCCGAATTGATAATTATTATTCAATGAATACCCCAGAGTACTATTTCACAAAATAGGATAAAAAAAAAACACATTTTTTTGATGGAGAAATTAAGATATCGCAATTGTCAAACGTTTGGTGGGAATCTTAATTTTTTAAATGACATGTAGTCATGTCGTCATAACACGTGACAAAAATAGTTTCGCTGGCATGACCTATGAGGTCGATCAGCAGACACTAGAGTTGCCTAGATGAAAACCTCAAATTGCGGTTCCATTCATTCATCCCAGACCCACACACACATGCTGGATTTAGAGAGGGATGACCGCTGTACAGCCCCATACATGTACACGTATATCGGCATGGAGATTACAAAATCGATAAGCGATTAGCACGCACCTATACACCTGTACACCTGTACTCTGTACACCTGTACAGTACGCAATTGCGCAGACACCCGTCGTCAAAATCCAAAACTCGCGAGCCCAACGCGCGCCAAATTGTCTAACGCGATTTCAGTTGCGCTGATGCCAATCGATTGTTGATGCAATATCCACACTGGCGATCGAGTTTGGTGCGAATTGAAGGGCGGAAGGAAGCTCGAAGGAAACTCGAAGGAATCCTTTTTTTGGGAAGCATCCGGTTGAGCACAGACTGAGTCGAAGCAGTAGTGGCCATCATGAGCGAGGTTGCGGTCAAACAGACGAAGCCATCGCCACGTCCGGTGTCCACGGCGCAGCGTCACGAGAAGATTAGCCACTTTAGTCCGGCTCATCATAGAGCTTATCAACCTTTGACCCCTTCCAGCAATAGGCTTCTGCAAATGCGATGGGACAAGACCAAATATGAAGGACACCGAAGAAAGGTACGGATTCAATTTCAGTTTACAAATCTTTTCATTATTCGTTCGAGTTGGAGCTCCAATCGGTTTTCACAAGGTTCGATGTTTATACCAATGGAATGACTTTGAGATGAAGATGACTTCCTAGTAGCAAGGGGCAGCAAACGCCGTCAGGCAAGGGGCAGCAAATGGCGCATTGCGGCGAAACTCTCGATCGAATCAATATTCCCTAATCGTGGGTTCAATTCCCGGCCAGGACATCCGGAATTTTTCGGTCGAGAGAACCTACTACCTACGTGCCCGTTCTTTTGGAAAAGAAGTACAGACGTGGAATATCCGTGCCTATACCATGTCAGTTAAACGTCCCTACCTTTTTATGTAGATTAGTTTAGGCAAAATTGAAAAATGCTCCCGTGAAAGTCACTTTGAGGCTGAGGAAAACTGGACAACTGAACAAGCAAATTAAGATTGTTCGACTTTTGATAGGAATCTAAATTGTTTTCTCATTTGATGTACAATTATTATTATTGGTTATTAATTAAATTAATTAATTGTAATAAAATAGGTGGCCAGCGCTAAAGCGACAGTGGACATGACTCCGCCGAAAGATTATCAGCATGTTCATTTGAAGTTGAAGCGTTTTCAGGTCATTTTCAATTTTTTCTTTAAAATTTCAATCACACCTCACCTCACTTTTCCAACTCAGAATATTTAGAATAAGCCAAATGATGTAATTCTATATTATTAACATCTGAAATATTTTATCTGATTGATTGACATTTTGAATATAGCTACCTTGACGCATTCTGTTTCGAATTTCGGGATCGATTCTATTTGATTGTAGAAAGAAGAAGAACGTTGCGCCGAAATAATGCGAGACAATTTAACCCTTCTAAAACGAATGGCCGAATCGATTTACCAGGAGCAGAAATTTCCGTTTCCGGTTCGTGCTAATATGTACGAAACGAAGAGGTAAGTTCGATCCCGCACTAACGATGATTCTTTTGTCTTTGTTAGTTAATGTTTTAGTTTTAACATCGATTCGATCGATATTAATTGAAGGAAAATAGAATAAATAGAGAGACAGAAGAAAGAAAATCTGCGATATGTTTATCTGAATTTCCAAATGCATTTGCAGCCTTCAATTTGAAAAGAGGCGACAGGAACTGTTGAAGATCATGGCCGACAACCGAGCCATGTTGGAGCGACTTCTGGCCACCAACTCATGTTACAGTGTCCACCGATGGCTCAAGGAATGGGAAAAGACACAGCAAATCGTTCAACTAATCTCTTCGTATCCCAAATTAACAACTAAAAATACAGTGGATCACAAGATAGAGAATTCCAACCAAGTAAAAAATAAATTAAACATCTGAGACTTCCATACTACGTCTTGAATCAATCTCAAGACATAGACTATTAATCAAATTTGAAGATATTGTACGAATAGAATATGGTAGATAAATATTCCATTATTGCGGCAATGACAATTGATAATTACAACAATATATCACAAACAACTATACCAAATAATAAACATCCTTCAAAAATTGTTATAATTTTTCTGACATTCAGAAATGTGTATTTCTACATAATCTGGGGCCATGAAAATCTTTGCCGCACCACCCATCAGCCGCACTGTCCATCGGGCAAACGACCCATGGGACGCAACGAGTGAACATTAATTTAAAAATAATTAATTTCCACCCTAACCGGATTTGAAATCAGAAATTGCATTCTGTGATCGTAGCTTCCTTTTCCTGAGCGACTGAATGCTGAAGAAGTCCGTCTGTCTTGAAAAGCCCGAGCCTATTAGCAAACTAACTACGACAAAATGATCAAAATTACAATTTGTAATTGCATAATTTAATTGAGTCTCAATAGTTTTCATGACAAATATGAATAATGTGCGTACAAAAAATACACTGTAAAAATAAACCTAATAAATCATGTTTCAGCATTTCTTAACCTTTCATGATCGATCACATCAGCTGGTTCTCCGCAAATCAATAAAAAGTCTTAGAAAAATTGATATCTGGTCTTACACAGATTTTTTTTCCGGTCAGATCAAATCAAACCATTCACAAAAAAGTGTAAGTAATTCATTGATTTTTTTTAGATCTTATTTCCAAATCAGCAGATTGTCAAGATCGCTTCTTCAGAGTGATCCGAAGTCCTCTGACCGGACGCAGAACCAATTCCGAGTACAACTTCAAGTCCTCCTGTTTCCGTTCGCAGGTCACAATGTAGGAGCGCAGCAAGTGACACATGACGGTCTTGATTTCCAACATGGCGTATTTTTGGCCTAGTTTTAAAAGAAAAACATATTTAGAATCTACTCTGCAATTGCAGGTGGCGCTTGAAAGCGCATCAACACAGCTTTTGACCAATCGCACGCTTCATTATAAAATTTAAAAAAATTATATTGCGCTTCGCGCTGATTTCATTTAATTTCTCAGTAATTGCACATGAAATTATATTATAACGTAATTTCATTATATCATTTCCAGTAATTTCTCATAAAAAATTAAAAACACTTACTACATAATTTTGCACAAAAATTGTTAGGTTCACGGGAAGAGGTTTTAAAAATAATGCCGCTTCACGCAGATTAATTGAATCTTTGTGATACAACGATTCAATAATTTAGGACGTTTTTGGCGAATAAAATGATTTATCGGATTTTATCTTGCACAAAAATTGTTATGTTTAATCAAATAATTTTAGTTCTCACCGATACAGTTTCTTGGTCCAGCTGAGAAAGGCACATAGGCGTAAGGATTTCGTCCGGCGCAGTTCTCCGGATAGAATCGGGATGGGTCAAAGGTCTCCGGATCGGGAAACACTGTCTTATCGCGATGTAAGACGTAGGCGTTGATGACCACATCGGTCGAGGCTGGTATTAGATCGTCCCCTTTGGAATACGATCACTTTTGAGTTTGAAATAAATGTGACAGGAAGTGACAAATGGCCACTGTCGTGTCTTAAATAATCGCAACCTGACTACTCTGTATTATTTGAACCCTCAAGGTTGTGATAATCGAGTACATGATCATGCTTACCTACAGCTAATGGCTCATTCAGGTGTCTGGCAAATAAGACAACGGGAGGATACAACCTCAATGTCTCCTATTGAAATGAATCAATACATTAAACTCTCATCACCTTCATCACTTGTTAGCAATTTTTTAATTTACTGAATAGTATATTGAAACATAAATTCAGGTTATTTTTTAATTATATTAATTATTTTTTAATTATATTAATATTAATTATTTTTAATTATATGTGAGCAAATTCCTTCTGGTTTTTCATTCGAGATGAAAGTCATTCAAAAATGATACTAAAAAATATTTATAATATTTATTTTGCATCATGTTGTCCAATAAAATCTGGGACAATATTATATGAATCTACATGGAAATTGGCCTCGATTTTATTGGACCACACTCTCAATTTCCGTTTGTGCATTTTACAGTCGTCACATTAATTTAACATAAAATACAGAGTATTTCTGAAATTCAAATATGTAATAGGATAATCGTGTTGGGAAATTATCAACCTTGATGCAACATTCCAGATACTTGAGGTGAGCTAAATCATCCATGGTGACTGGACGGGTTTCTTTCCCTAAAACAGGATAACAGGATCTGTTAACAGAGATTTGTTTAACTAACTATCCAAATACAATCCAATTAAAATTTATTGAGTGGCATTGACCAATTATACGAATACACAACAGTTTAGCTTGCCTAGATTTAAAAAATCAAATGAAATGCGATCCACCACTATCGACAATACATTATTGAATTGATCGATATTCGATATTCTTAATACGACATTCCCTCTTGACTGACCAAGGTGACCCCCTCAACCTTCCTATTCCATGGTCCGGTTATTCAAAATTCCACTTGCCGAGAACTTGGTCGAGTTCGTCTTGAACTCGTTTCTGGATGTCCAAATGAGTGGCCATGGTGTAGGTCATCCACGTCAATGCTGAAGCTGTGGTGTGATGGCCCTTCAAAATCAACCAACATATGAATTTCGGCTTTACATTGTTGAAATCTAGTTGTTAAACTTCAATTCACTTTTACAGAAGCTCGTGATGAATTTACCTCGAACATAAATGTGTCCACTTCTTCTTGAATGTCAGCATCTGTCAGTTTATTGGCAGCGGCTCCGGCAAGTAAGATGTCCAAGAAGGCCAGTCTCTTCTTGTACGGATCAACGTCATAGTCGTTATTATTTTTGTGTTCTTCGGCCAATCGCAACTCAACTTTCTTATCTTGAATTACCTTAATGTATGCGAAAGATTCACTTTTGTTCAGAGTATGTCTCAGACATTATCACCAGTTTTCAAGTTGAAATGACAGCACCTTGAAATTACCTTTTTCGTAAATGAATGTAAGACTTTCAAACACTGCTCGTGTCTTCGACCGATTGGAAGAAGTCTGAAGAGCCAATCATATCGCAACCACGGAAAATAAACTCTCGAAAACACAATTTCACCCATTCTGTAAAAATAAATCATAGGTGACATGTTTGCTGACAGTTTATCACATTCCGCTAACAGTTCATTGATGTTTCTGTTAAGTTAAAACGCTTTAAGATTAAGACGTTGTCGCCCATTCTATGCTTAGAAAGAGCGTCAACGTTTTAATAACAGAAGCATCTAAATTTAAATCGCCTTGGATAAATGAATTTTTTGGGATTTTTGAATTGTACATTCAGGAACACATTGAGAAAATATATTTCTGTTTACTTACGCTCGTATTGACCGCACATATTCCGAGTCTCGATTCTGTAACGCTTTCACTGACTTTCCCATTGCCGTCACTGTAAATCACAAGTCCAAAAATCTCTTACTTATGAAACACAAGAATTTTGTGCCCGGATTTGCCTGGGTTTACAGTAACCACCAATGAAATAAAAAATCAATTGTTTGTTGTAAAATTCGAATTTTCAAGTGGTATAAATAAAGTCATGCAGTGGTGCCTCAACATGTTATTTTTTATATTTAAAAATTTGGATTTTCAATCGTTTGGCAATTGTTATGTTAAATTGAAAAAGAATCATTTTTAAAATATTTATTTGATTATTT
>JAQGBY010005762.1:0-14143 GCA_034698785.1 Mycogona germanica | reverse complement strand
GCAAATCAACAATTTATTCATTTTTCCTGAAGATCAAAAGTAAACGTTGTTTATAAACGATCTTGTTGCCGACTCTCATCCTATCATCCTATATTTTTGTTATTACCACTAATCGACTCCATATCTACTATTTTGAGAGCCACTCTTTCAAAAGATAGTTACCTAAACAGTGCACCTACCGTTCAGTTGTATTTTGCTGGGCAGACATATTTGTAAATAAAATAAGATTTACATAACCTTATGGCGAATCTGTTTAGATGCCTCATTGCCCACCAATGTCGGGAGAATTAACATAAATATTGCGAGATCCTTATATTTTTAGAAAAGTATTTGCGAACTCCTGAATTGAATTATCATTTGAGACTCATTTGGATCCGTATTCCTTCCCATCGATCCACTGTTCTGTGTCAAAGGCAAGACCTTGTGTTTTGCACTGTGTAGGAAGATGTGTTTAGGGGGGACATCGGGGGGAAACCTTTGTCAGCTGCTCTTGCTGGCATTAGGACTCTGACGCATTCGAGAGGTTACTATATGGGTTTCGACTCCTTTCATACCCAACTGCGTAAAATGTCTTAAGAATTTTCAGCCCCTGAATTTAACTTTACGAATAAATTTCTTTGTGTGGTCAGTCGTATTAAACTTTTAAACAATATGATTATGTGAATGTAAATGTATGGTCATTAATTTTTTTTGGTGCAATCCACGCTCAAAATTCGCCAGCTGGTTTTGAGCAAGAGAAAAGCGACGGAGGCTAACTCCAAGTTCGATCTTCCGGAGTATTGGCCAATTGATGTCAAATAAATTTTCTATTGCGATTTACTCGCATCAACTCGAAATAAAAATTCCAATATTTCGCATGACGTTTCGGTGTTTTTGGTAGTTTGGTGTGCGCAGCGCCCTTTCCCTTGTTTTCCGTGATGTCGTACAATCCCAATTTAGTGCTCTGGCGTTAGCGGCGGCGGTGGAAGCAATATGTCAGCGCGTAGGCCTATTAGGAACGGATTAGGTGTGCCAGCGTTTGATGGCAGTATGTGGCGGCAGGCGAAAAGACGGGGGGGGGAGGAGGAGAAGGTCACAGACACACAAACCAGAAGGGATTGCGGGGGCAGGTGGAGCTAGGGGGTGGTGGTGAGGGTGTTGGGTAGGTCGCGTCGATTTAACTGGCGGCCGATTACGACCCCAGCAGTGTGTTGTCGTATGAGCCAGGTATACTGGCAAGGCGCCCCTCGTGGCCTGGCTTACCGCTGAAGATGATGGAGCACCCTCCTGACAGGTGACTCGTTGATCGTGACTGTCGCGCCACCTATACGCTAAATAGCGTGCTTAGGAACTTGATTCCGTTACGAGCGGCAGTGATTTCTCAAATGATCGCATATGACCGTTGACAAGAAATCTGATACGTCTCCCCTTGTATAGCATTCAGGATCTAGCGCAGTATTTGCTGATAATTTCAATTTGTCCTTTTTTGTCTTAATTAAATGATTTAAGGCTATTAATAAGTAAACATAATTCGGTCATATTTGTATAATGAAATCGACACCGAAATCACTTGGTTCACGAATAAAATGTAAACCTTGTAATTTATTAATTTTTCATGTTTTTACAAAACATCTTTCCTTCCAAGATTCCTAGCCGAAATCCAACTTTTGACTGAACTTTTTGGTCGACCCCTTCCTTCCGACTCGGGCAACGCGAGTACAAGGAACCCTTGGATTCGCCGAATTGAAGTCTCAAAAATAGAGATCAGCAAAAAGTGTGCCGGGGACGAAAAACTGCATCGTGTCTGGCCTTCAACAGCCAGATCACGGTTCACTGGTTTCGATCTCGACTATAGTTATGCATCGTATTTTCTGGAGCGTACAAGCGGAGTAGTGCATGGAGTGAGGAGGGGTGAGAGAGAGATTCTCAATTAAACTCATGCTGTGGTATCGGAACTCAATCGTCCGAACTGTAACTGTACTACTTGCAAGTTGTGGGAATCACAAACAAGCTATTCCTCCCAAGATCCTTTGCATGCAAAGTGGAGCCCGCGGATCCTTAAAGTTGAATCTACTTGCAGCATCACCACATGCACCGGATCCATACACTTGTTTCTCATATTGATTTTGGTTACACAATTTTAAATAAAATCTTTGACCTTAGACTTCTAATAATATTCTATTGTACAGACGTCTCTGATCATCAATTGAAACGAGAGACATTATTCGAATTCTAAAATTAGATTTGAGTTAAAACATAATAAACGCATTGCTCTAATGAATCATTATCATGCATTTCAGTTGAGTATGCGAAATTGAGCTGGGGGTTCTGGAGGAGGATATGCGTTCATCGTCGGCTTCCCTTACAGAAAGTATAAAAATCGAAAGTGTGTGTGTGTGGGGGGATATGGGATAAGGAAGGCAGGATGAACCAAAGGGGGAAGGAGGAAGAGGGGGTTGGAGAACGAGGAGTTGGTGAGGTGACACCCCCGCTCTCCATAGCCAACACACTAGTTGTTACACCATCTCGTCTTGCTCCTCCTTCCTGTATCCCACTTTCCTTTCCTCTCTTTCGCGCGTCCATTGATCCGCCCCTTCGCCCCTCAGCTCTGGGGGCTCTCACTCCCTCTCACTCTCATCAGTGTTGGCGCACGCGACACGCAATTATTGAAGTCTTTGAGGCGGAACCTAAGCGACGAGAGAGAGCTCGAGTTCGGTTGAAAAGGAGATGCCTCGACGCCGGGGTGTTTGGTGCGAGAAATTCGGCGAACCAGTGATGCGAACCATTGTTAAATAGTAGCGAACGTGTTGTAGCTGATGGCATCTTTTGCTGAATTGAATAGTTCTTGTTTATTTTGATAGAATTGGAATTTTGTTTCTGAATGCTTTGCAAAACTCACATCTGCTTTGAAGAATAGTGATGTCCTAGTTGTTTTCTGAAAGTCATTTACAGTTTTTGAATGATGCAATTGAAGAAAACAATATTTTGACAATGTTTTTGAAAGATGTACTCGTACATGAACGTTAGAAAAATATTTTCGAGTACTTGGAAACTGATTAATGAGCGATGGGCTAGAATTACAATAATTGTTGAGAAATGAGTTTGTTGTGTTGTTTAAAATTACTGGATTATTTGGTGGTAGACCATTTGATGACGATAATGATGCTTCAAATCATTCGTATATTTGAATTGTCTGCTGTGTTTGCATGATTGAACATCATCTTCAAATATCTGACATTCACTGTGCTTTTTTGTGGTCAATCTCTAACATATGGATATGACAATCACATTGTTGAATTCCATCAGCCATATTTTAACGGAACGATTTGAGTCGGAGATACTTGAACGCCAGCTATTCCAACCATTCTGCATTCCTATGGTGAATGCATTGCGACTGGTGATGGGTGGTTACGTGATACGCGCCGAGTGATATTGCGATTTCGACTCTGGGGCATTTGAGGACCAAAAGAGCCACGCGTCATCCGAGCATCGTTTCTCCTTTCTCGATCTACTCTATATTAGAATGTGGTTTATTGAGAGAGAGTGAGAGAGTAGAGAAATATGTATGTTCTCCTTGCACCCGGTGCTCACCTTCGAGTATTTAGATATCGAACTCGCATTATTAGAGTGTCGTGTGTCGACCCACCAGGCGCGCGTTGCAGCATCGGTACACCGAATAAGACTTCCAGTTCACCGAGTCCCACACATACAACGCAAAGTCACAAAATAAAAATGTGGGAATGCTGGCATTCGTAAAAAACCGGTGACGTAAAACAAAATGATTTCAAAATAGCCAACCAAAGTGGGATTATTTAAAACAAAATGTACTCAGAATATTACAGAGAAAATTACTGTGTTATATTACAGTTGGAGGAAACTAGATGAGAACTACAGTAAGATTATCGCAGAAATAGTGTAATCATCAGAAAAGCCCGAGCTAGCTTTCGGAGGTCTGTCCTTCCTTCTTCAGTGGCTGTATAGGGGAAAATGTTAACTAACTCTTGACCGACTTTCGAATCTATCATTGCTCATGTTATATACCAAGTTTAACTGGACTATCCGAACTTTGTTCGTGTTAATTTTTATCAGAATTCCAGACTTTCGTTCTAAGAAATGAAAACTTTGATGATAGCTTATCGTACTTCTACTTTGCTTACAATTTTTTCCAGTTGATGCCGTTGTTGAAGTTGCCAGATACATGTTCCAAATGAGTCTTGGCGTTCGTTCGATTCATTCGATCGTCGAACATTGACATTTCCGTAATTTGGACTGCTCTCTGCACCATGTGTCGCGAAGACCGAGGGGTCTCTGGAGGGTCGAGAGGGAGAGATTTTTGATTACGCTGTAAATCAATCTGCTCGGTTCGTGCAAGAGTCAGCAAATATGTGGTTAGAAAAGTGCGAGCGACGAACTGCGTGCAGACATTGATATGCATATTGCCGTCCTCTTCACGGGCGAGCGAAGATGTTTGGAGCGAACGAGATACGACTCATTTTATAAATATAATTTACGAGTGCACAGTAAACTATAATAAGATACGTGTTATGAGAAGTGTGACGTTTATTTTTTTTTTGATTTCTGAGAAAATCTCTGCGCTGTAGCCGCTTCGGGGAATTAAATCGGGTGCAATTTTGGGGTTGGGCGGACGGTTTTATCATCCTGGCAAAATGGCAATGTCTCTCTAGTTTGTCGTAAAATGACAAATCATTTTCATGTCTAGTGGAAGATCCTATATCGCTGCGTTAGTACGATTAAATGAAATTAGATGATTTATGAGTCGCTTTAAAATTCTGTGTTTTCCCGAAAAGCTAGAACGGCTTAAAACGTTAACCGATATTCGATTTAGCTAACTTGATAATTACTTGGGGATGAAATTATTGAAATTTGTGTGCACATATCGTTCTTCTCTTATCGATATGACATATCTTTAATTAAGTCACCACGTCGACACAATCGCTTGCGTGGACCAACTGAAATTGACTGCTCTAATAAGTGTTGAATTATTTGGTTTACCATTTTAGGCCATTGTTAGTTTGCCTCGTTAGATTCGTTCAATAACGAAAACTATATATTTTCTATTGCGACTATTGCGACTGTAAAACATAAATGGCTTGATAAAACATAAATTAAAATCTTGAGAAAATCGAGACGGACAAATGTTACAGTTGTAGCCTCTTCGTTCGAGCATGTCTTGCACAATTTCTCGTACTCTGCAAAACTGTATTCCCTCCCAGCCTGTTTGTTTTTTGTGGCATTGACAGCGTGGCACTGTGCATATCGGCACGGATTTTTCCCCTTCCTGCACGAACAGCTTCTTCCTCTCCCTATTCACGGTTTCAAAATTGCCCCTCCTCTCGTCATCTTGTTTCCTCTTGTCGTTAAACATGTACAGATTTGGCGACGCCGCGAGCGTGCTGATGGTGGCCATTGGCCCGACACTGACTCGTGCTTAGATCATGTCCGTTGTACACTGAACTGCAAATCTAAACAATATTTAGAAAATTTATTTAATCAGAGAAATAATTACTTTTATATTAAGTACACACAACACGCACGCAACATCTACAATGTTTTGCAAACTATTGCAATTAGCTATTCAAGGCGCTTAACCTTGCACAAAAGAATGACTATTAATTTGCAACTTTCTTCAATCCGACTTATCAAATAAATGCAGATATTTAAAAAAATTAGAAGGAAAACATATCCATTGCAAAAATATTCGCTGGAATAACGCGGTACACATTCATTTAATACAATGTAATGCTTTTACACAGAAATACGAAATTGTAGTGTCTTGTGAAATGTGGCAGTTTGCAGTTCGGTGTACATATGACCGGGCACGTACAGCAGATCGACACGCAGCCTCGAATCATTAATTTAATGACGACCCCGGCGACCAGGAAGGCGATTTTCGCACCCAGGCTCCCCCCCCCCCCCCGTCAAACCCACCCCACATGGCCGATGCGCTGGCTTTTCCGCGCACCCAAAGCTTTCTGTGTACAGTCGGCGGCTCGATAACTCACGTTAATGGGAATCCATCATTTGGTCTGAGCTGCTGCCACTACCCTATGAACTAGATGGATAACCTCATACATGTTGATTAAACCACTGTTGCAGCGGTTCCGAAACTGTACGTTCCATGTACGCTACAGTTGGTCTCTCCTTTTCTTTCTTATTATTTTTAATTCACTGCCATTCAAAGGAGTCTGTACCAATCTCAGAGTCCGCACCGAGAATCAAACTCGCTCTCAAATGATAATTCACCCATCTCAATTGTGCTTGTGAGGGTGCGTTTAACTTTTAATAAGATTTGACCACGTGATTTGTATCGCTTGCGATGGACGCGATCTCAAAGGTCCATGTACCTCAATCTCAAGCACAATTGAGATCATGCTTATATCCTAGACTAGATTGCATACTTATTCCAAGCAAGCAAGGTGCGTTTAGACATTGAGGTGAATCGGCACGTGCCGCTCATCCGTGCTTTGCCAAGAAATTGCTATAGGCGCTCTCGAATGACAATTCCTCCATCTCAATTGTGCACGTGATTTTCAATTGCGCTTGAGAGGGAACGTTCAATTTTTAATAAGATTCGAGCACGTGATTTGTTTCGCTCGCGATGAGCACGATCTCAAAGGACAATTTGCCCCAATCTCAAGCACAATTGAAATCCCTCAATAAACTTGAAGCATGCTTACCGTGTGACTACCCTGACTCTTCCTCCACGAGTTACTCTGGCTTAGCAGACACCAGGTTATGAAGATGGAGATTGAGAGAAGAAAATAATAATGGCGCCGGGTTCTTCTGGAAATCTCGAGAACCGGTGAACACCGGCTGGCCACATTATTGTTTCTGATCGGAAAGTGTGTGTGTGTGTATGTATGTGTGTGTGTGTGCGTGGGTGGGCTAAATCAATATATATACGGTTGTATGTTCCCGTTTGCCGTTGGACGCGCGCAAAATTAATTTCCTTCCTGGGTGTGCGCGCTTGGATGGAGGCTGAGCCGGGCCGAAATTGATAACGCCGACGACAGACCGGTGTGCTCATTAAATGGCGCACGCATCGTGAGGTGATGTAGTATATAGTTTCTCTTGCGCGAAAGTACATGGAAAAAAGAACCCTGACACCCTCTCGGGTAGCTCTGTTTATGACCACCAGTGTCGCTGCTGTGACGCTGACATATAACTGGACAGAGTTGCGATTGGAGATGAAAGTTGAAATGTTTCGGTTTCAAGAGTTTAAGAATGAATTAATCAGAAATAATTGTAAAAAATATATTGATATATTGTTTAATATATTTGATCTTTGGTTGATAACTATTTGATTATTTTTAAACATATTCTCAACATTTTTACTTTCACGGCAAATTTTATATAATTCGGGCAAAACGTCTTGAAATTTTGTTTGCGATGTTCCTCGAGTGAATAAAATAATAAGAGCACCTACCTGCTCGCTGTATTCTTAATTTACCTGCCTTTATTTTTTGCGTCATCCTTTACATGTTCATGTATCGTTAGAAATTTTTTAAAACTTTATTTCGTTTAGCCTGCTGGCTGTTCTTGTTCATGGTTTTCTGTTTGTTCGCATACAGGTTTTGTTGTCTTAATGTATTTTAGGTCTAACTTTGTTCCCGTTTGCCTAAACTTAAAATTCGCGCATATCGTATATACGAGTATGTACTGAATATTGATAATAACAGGCAATTCCCTGATTGCGACTAATTTCCGTAATCTGCGGAAATCGTCGCCAAAAGCCTCGCCCATCATGTCGTGCATTTCCTATGCGAGTGCTAATCAAATGATCAACCGATGCCAAATCTCTCGTTAGCACGAAACCCTGTTTCGTTTCTCTAATGACACTGCAAGTCAAAATGCAATTATTATTTTGGCTGGCTTGCAACAGGAAAATTGGGAACCCTCGGATGGACCTTTATAAAAATGTTTGGTTGCCCGAGGTAGTGCGCATTCTGATTAATTATCATTTCTGGTTTGAAAAAAATAATAATCTTATATACGAGAAACACTCTTTGTCTTTTTTCGTCCGGCCTGTCCGGGGCACAACCCCCATTTTTAATTTTGGTTTTTGTTCTACTTTTATTTCATTCAAAATTTGAAACATTAATTTCTGGGAACAACTATTCCATTTCTTTGTATATATTTCAGAGAGTGTCAATTATTGTACGTGTGGTGTACATTGTGTGGTTTGTTTCTTTTTGTTGAGATTACTAGTAACACATTGCGGTATTAATATTTGCTGACAGGGCAACAGGAAACGTTTCGGTTTTACGTTGACGTTTAGCTATGAATATCGGAAAGTATGGCGAGAAAATGTGATCCTTTATAATTTTATTAAAAGTACGTTTGGCGGGACTTTTATTTCAAACTAAAATGTCGTGTCGGTGCACTTCGCGTCTCCGCGAGTTCGGAACTCAAAATTTATCTCCGAATTAGGATTATCGTTATTATAAAATTACTCGCACGTCCACACCCGATGCCGGCGCCAATATATTGTCGCCATATTGTGCGTCATTCATCCACCACCTGAGACCATGCACCTTCTTACTCCGAAAATTAACTGATCACTTTTTTAATGCATGTCTTGAGCCTTGTATCGACAAAATGAGTAAAAGAAATTTACTGACTTCAGATACCAGTTTTTATGGAAATGTCAAGCCTCAGATAAACACACATAATACGCTGTACAACAATTCCGACGCAAACATGTCTCTTTAAATTTCAACATTTTGTCCAAAAGAATGCGTCTTGAGAAAGTCAAATCTGAGATTGCTGCTGAGCATCGCCCGTTATGGTTATAGGCAAATTCAATCCAAAATGAAAAATGGATAACATTTGCAGGATTTCTATGTAATTTTTAAAATAAAAAGCATGGGGATTTCCAGGTTAGCGGTAGGTCTGTGGAGGACGTGAGTCGGCACGCTGCGTCGTTCGTTTCCGGGAGGGCAGGCCACAGGCACGTTTAG
This sequence comes from Mycogona germanica, assembly GCA_034698785.1. NCBI lineage: Eukaryota > Metazoa > Arthropoda > Diplopoda > Chordeumatida > Chordeumatidae > Mycogona > Mycogona germanica. The sequence continues at coordinate 5,183 of JAQGBY010005762.1, read as the reverse complement.
CGAAATTCCACACCGCGCTCAAAAACGCATGCGCGCCTGCGCGCGTGCCAGGGCTTTTGGCTCTCTTGCTAAATTGCCCCCGCTGCCTGCTGTGCTGGCGATTTACGAGTTTCAATTCCGTTGTCGCCGCAGCAGCCCACGTGTCGCACGCGTGTGCACGCGACTGGTGTCGCCGTAAAACACTAGGTGGCGCAAACCGGCCAACCGGATTGGCCGATATCGGCACGTGCACGGTGTGGTGCGTATATAGGAGGTGAGAGTGGGGACGCTTCAGCCCAATGTTCTCGTTGCCTGTTGTTTGATTCGAATTCGGAGGAATGCAACCCGCGTGTTGTCTGACATACTTTAATGGTCATTTCTTTTGCGCCCGGACTCTTCGGCCGGTGAAGACAGGCGGAATGAAATAGGAGTTTTTTTTGTGACATTCTGATAAATTTTTCTGTTTCAATTTTGGTGTTTCGTTGGTGCCGTGAATTGGCGAATTTCGTCGGGACCATCTTTTTGTCGTTTCTCACTTGATCCCATTTAGTTTCTAGTTTATTGTTGATCTATAGATGCGACTAAACTATGACACCCCAGAGTACTAGTAACACAGTTTTGTTCTTTTCCAAATCATGACGAGACAAGACCGTTATTTATCACAACCAGAAAACATCGAAACATAAAGGTGCAAGAAGAAATATGGGAAAATGAAATTTCTTTTTGCAAATATTGGCGGCTATATACTATACTATTATATAACTGATAATTTTAATGTAATTAAACTTTGTCAACACAAATGCCGCCCTATCGACATTCTTTCATACATACTGCAACTTTCTTTATTGCTCGCGAGATGGCGCTCAAGCGAAACAGATGAGGTCGGACTCTTTAATATTTAACTGGGTTTGATGCTATCCAATTGTGTTTATTCTTAATTACTATATTCATGCTTTATTCGCATTTTATTATTCCTTTTATTGTGTTGGCTCGCCAGTTATCATTTCCCCTCCTTTTCATATATCGTGCATCTACGAATCTATCTACATCTGCTACTTCCGCTTTCCCTTTTATCACTTATTCTTCGCAGTTTTATTTTTGCAAAATACGCCTACACACCGTACTCGCTCTCGTGAGATGTATTCAGTCACCGCTGGAGCTATAACCTTGTAAAAGCCAATTCCAACGAAATCCCTGTTCCCTGTACGCGGCAGTTTATGCCCCTGCAATAGGACAACGGCAACAACGGGTAAAAATACTTCAATCATCTGGTTCATCTAGGGACCCTGTGCACGAATTGAAACGACTACACGGAACTTGCGACGAGTACACGGGGGTTAGGTAAAGGAGCATTTGCATGATGGCATCAATCATGAAACAGTCATTTTGTTTAGGTTCGCGATATTTAAACATATCTAAGTTTCGAATATTTAAATATTTTTGTGACCCGTGTTAATTTGGCCACCACAAAAAGCATTTTTCATGGAGCAAAACGTGATACTCTAAATTTGTGTAAAGTGACCCATTTCTTTTTATTTTGGCCACACACATGTGAGATCATTTGAAATCTTTCCTCGCATGTGGTCGTTAAGCTCAAACAAGATGACATTTTCATGGAGCCAAACTTGAAATGTTCATGCTACAAATAGCTAAATGCTATCTCATTTTGCAAACAATTTCAATAACTTGCTAAAACTGCGTGATATGTTAAACCATGCAATATTACAATGAGAACGAATTTAGGACGTCTGGGTGATAATAATCAGATATGGTGAATTCGAAACAGCACTAAATGAAGAGGACGAACCGAGTGGCGTTCTCTCTTTTTATATAATAATGTTTTACAAGTATTTAACTAGAACTGTATATCTCTATTTTTCGCAATTACCAGTTCTAGTTAAATAATAGGAAACTATTATTATAAAATAGCGTATACGCTACTCGGTTCGTCGTCATTCAGTGCTGTCCCGAATTCACCATTTCTGATTATGCAATATTATTTTAATGTTTTAAATTCAGAGTTAAACATTTAAAAAAAATATAATTAAGGTATTTCAACTTATGAAAGACTTTTAAATAATTCCCAGGATATCTTTCATCTTGGTCACATCAGACGACTGTTTAAAAGTGTCCGCCTTTGAATCATGCGCATGCGCGACTGCCATCATGTCACAGTAACGGGTGATTCAATTTCCCCCCACCACCACCAGTCCTAAAGCCTTTCCCCCGGAGTCCACGGCAATGTGTCTGGCGACACAATTCGGCGGACTTACTAAAACGCGCTATAAAGCATATTAATTGCTGGCAGCCGCCGACAACACCATCTTTTCCCTTCGGTTTCTCGTTTGACTTTACTATTACGAGTGTACTGTACATGTATATATACATGTACGCTTGCTGGTTTAGCCGGTACCTCGTTATAGTGTAAGTTAGTGGATATGCCGCGAACACGCCGGAGTCGAGACTACGTCCACATCCTCCTGCGATCAGTTGCTCAAATGATTTTTCTCCTAACACAATTTCCGTTTATTTGTGTTCTCAGTGATTTAAGCTCTTACCTGTTAAGCTCCTGGGGAATTGAGCTCGTATGAAATGGGGCTTAAAAATAATTATGTTTATTTGGGGATGTAGTAGGTCTCGATGAACTTATAATATTGTTGTCGGCCGTTTGAGTGTTTAGTCTGAGTGGTTAGCGATAGTTGGTGTTCTAGATTTTATATTTTTGGCAGAACATGTCTGGAAGACTCGTAGAACATGTCTGGCTTTTAAAATCTTGGTGGCAGACATGTTTTCTTTTTTAAAGACTGAAGAAAATGCTATTTGTATTACTTAAAATAAAACGGCGACGTAAAAGGGTGACCGACCTTAAATAAACCGGGTTGATTTTTGCTTATGGGTGTTGAATGCATTTACTGGGCTTTAAGAGGAACGTTTGCCCCTGTGCGTAACATTCGCTGCATTGCATCGGGTTGTCAGTGATTGCCTGTGTTCGGGGGTTAGCATCTTTCTTTCTCGGAAGGCCGTTGCTTGTGCGTTCGTCCATGCATTTAGTACGTCCGTAAAAGATGGATAAAGCTATCATTAATGTGCGCATGAGTAGAACTACAATAGAGCAAAGAAGATGAAATAAAATTGTGGGTTTGGACCGCCGCTAAACTAACCACTCTTTGCATGGAGAAGGAAAATTTGAAATTATCTCGACTGAAATATTGCATTCGAACTACAGACCAGCTGCTTAAGAATGCTCCTAGGACATCTAAATTTGTATTCCAATAATATTATCAGACGCAGAATAGTTATGAAAATGCATAAAGATACCTTGGTATTTTGAAGAAAATTTGCATGAATAATAAAACGAGCGGGTGTCTTGCATAATAATTTTACACCACATTACCACGCAATGAATTCACGCATAGCTGGTCGCATTAATATTTCAACGGTATTTTACTGCTCGCCCGGCTGCCGTAGGTTTTGTATTGTTTATTAAGTTAATCCGTCCTTTTATTTCAACTGGCGCCGGCGTCATGCATGGTCCTATGCGCGTACATGTTGCAAGCGTTCAGGTGTAGGTGTTGCGAACGAACATAATTTATTAAAGTTGACGTTTAGCGTGCAAGCACAGACCACCTCCCCCTGTATAATGAATTGTCGATAGGCGGCGCTGTCGGCGTGTGGGGTACGGATATATGGAGTGTGACGCTGGACGAAACCGATCTAGTAAATTACGGTCGCGCCATTAATGGTTTTTCATCGTGCCTTGCGTTATAACCCCCCCAATACGTAGAACCTCTAAAGACCACCGTCGTTAAAATGAGTTATGATTGAATCGGTTGCCTGGTCGCAAAGACTCGCCTAGCAAAAGGCCAAAAAGGCGACGTGAAAATGGCCGAGACAAAGAAGGAGAACACGACTTTGTGCAGAATTTAAAATAAGTTATGTTTATTTTCTCTCCTCGACGTGAACAAAACTCCGAGCAAACGAGGATAACGAATCGGAGTGGTGGAGCAATGGCTACCACCTAGGGTTCTGGGATCGACCACGTGACCCTAGCAAGGGTCAGGTGACCAGGTCACGGTGAACCATCTAGTGGTGACCGTGATCCTGAGGTGAATTCTGTCATATTATTTTGTTGCCTTGTCAACTAATTTTTAGAGCTAGTAAACTAAAGGCGCCACAGGGGGTTGGTGGATATTAAAACTTCAATCCTTATATATCTTTGAAATATGATTATTGGCTTCACCTAATGATTTCCTCTCCCCAACCATAAGCCATAAGCCCCTTCCGGGGCTGCTTGTGGGTACATATTGTTATTGTAATTGTAATAAGGGATTAGTTGCTGCCATAGCTATTCGTACAATTATTTGTCAGACGGGTTAGTTAACTATAAGAAAGATTTGTTAGGACGTCTGTATGATATTAATCGGAAATGGTGAATTCGGGACATCACCGAATGAAGAAGACGAACCGATTGGCGAAATCGCTTTTATAATTATCAATATATTTTACTATTTTTTAAAATTAGAACAGGTAATTGCGGTATAGAGTTTCGAACAGACCAGGAGAAACTCTAAATTTTTCGCAATTACACGTTCTAATTAATTAGTAAAATATTATTATAAAAGGGAGTTCGCCACTCGGTTTGTCTTCTTCAGTCGGTGATGTCCCGAATTCACCATTTCCGATTAGTTAACTATGGTTTGGTTATGAGGTTGGCTTTCGACTTCGGGGGTTCTCGTTCACATTTTCCATTCTTGGTTTGCTGGATGTTTGAGGTCTCTGGAGCATTTTCTCACTGGTATATATGACCGCCACTTCGGCTGTCGACACAGGAGAGTGTGTGTTGAGAAAAGCCTCATTTGCTACCTTGAATAAATCGCTTTGAGCGCCGAGTGGAGAAAGGGGCCGCGGCGTGTGTGTGAGGTTGACGGCGTTTGGGCAAAGATTGACCGCAAGCCGGCAGCTGCCGTGGCCGCGTCGATTAATTTGTGTTTCCGCAATATATATTTTATCATCGGCCGTGTCATTTAGTCTAGGCGCACGTGTGGTGTGACGTCAGAAGGGGGGTACTGCGAGGCGAGGACGTCACTGATTGAGTTCTGCTTGGCTGCCTCTCTGGCATTCCAAATTACAATATGTATCCACAAGCAGCCCCCAAGAGAGGGGCCTATGGCGGGGGTCGAACGACCAGTTGTATCTGAGCTATT
>JAQGBY010005761.1:0-14145 GCA_034698785.1 Mycogona germanica | reverse complement strand
TTATTTTAACTGCCAACTTTTGCCGGTCTACATTTAAATTGCAGCAGCCCTCTCTACTTTTAAATAGTTTTCCAACAGGTTATGGGCTCCTGCAGCTTTGCTGCTGCAATTAATTTAGTTGAACAATTAAATTATTTAATTAATTAAGTTATTTTCTTCTCCCGGATTAAATTTCATTGCGGTGATTTAGCGTGGGTTTTCCTGGAGATGGCGTCACAAGGTCGATTGTCACATCTAGTGACTTCTCGGCTATGGCCTGGTGCTGTTGGCGTTTTGTAGCTTTAGATTTCTTGGAACCTGGTACTGGGTTTGACGGTAGTGCTGCCAGGCGTTGTGATGACGGTGTGGGAGTCATAGTGGTGCCCACCTTTCGTCTGGTAGTTCTCGGCTGTGTGGTGCTGGTGCTGGCAATCCCTTCGCCCCAGCCAGGTCGAGGTGCCTGGTGATCCGTTTGGGCTACCAGCCTTGTCTTTTTGATGGTCGGGCCGTAGGTGCTGGACTTCTCACGAGCTGCATCGTGGGTTGGCAGTTTCTGTGAGGTGGCGGCACTCCATGTTCTCTCGGCTACCGATGGGAGGAAGGTGGTTGCCTTACTCTGTGGCCGATCTGATTCGGATGGTACTGCACCTGTCGCCGGTTTACGAAAGTCTTCTAGAACAATCTGGGCCGTCTTTGCTGTCAACCGCTCATCGGCACGACGTTGGTCCACCCTATCAAGTAGGTTTGACAGGGTAGGTGGAGATGGTCCTCTGGGTAGTTGTCGCTTCCGTTGCCTCTCGGAATTCGGTCCCTGCGCTGGGATTTGTTGGGTGGTGCCCAGATATTCGATATCTGATGAGCTAGAAGAGCTGGATAGATGTGATTTGGTGCTGGGTGACCGGCGGAAGTTCACTTCTGTCATGGCCTGATGTAGCTGACTCCGTCGCAGGCTGCTGGCCCATGTAGCCGGTAGTGGTTGATCATCGGTCATCGGTTTGCAAAACAGTTGCAGCGAGATCAGCCGGCTGCCCAGCATACCTGCTGTTTGGTGAGGTTGCCGGTCTCGTTGCTCTTGTTCTGTCTCTTTGGTAGGGTGTTGGCCCAGCAGAGGTAGGTCGCTTTTGTTTGAGCCCATATGGCGCATCTGCCACCCCTCTGGGTAGCCACCCCCGCCATTCCGATACTGCTGCCGCTGCATTGCCAGTAGGCCAGCCTCGTCTGTGTTATCGTCGACGTAAATGAGCGGCTCCTTTTGTCGAGGTCTGGTACCCGTAGGAGTGGTTCTGCTGACTTCTGGGAACACTTCCTGATGACCGGATCTAGTGCTTGGCGGCGTCTGCTTCACGTTGCAGCACTCGCTGCTGGCAGTTGCACCGTCGGGTGAAAAAGACACCATGCGGTACTCGCCTTGGTTACGGTAAGGGGCAGTTGTAGCGCTCTGGTCCTCGCTGGTGGATACTTCGCTTTTGCGCAATACAGAGGTGGTATCTCTTGCCATCGATGGGGTCGCAGGCCTGGTGTGACTGGTGCTGCGCCCACCATCGTGGCTGGTCGCTATCTTACTGCCTGTCTGCTTGGTGCGGCTGGTTCGATCTCTCGCTGATGCGGTGACATTTTTCACCCGCGGTGGGGTCACAGGCCTGTTGTAGTTGGCGCTGCGCCCACCACCGTGGTTGGTCGCCACCTTACTTCCGGATCGGTTGGAGTCGCCAGATCGGACTTTGTGTCGGTTTGTCGTGCTCTCCCTCTTGGTGGTGGCCACTGTCCTCGATGGGGTCGCAGCCCTGTCCACTTTAGCGCTGCGCCCACCACCGTGACTGGTCGTCATCCCTCCTCTGTCGTGACTTGCCCGATTGTGTTGATCGCCGGATGGTGTGTTAGTAGTGCTCCTTTTGGTGCTACTAAGTGGTCTGTTCCGGTTTGACGAAGGGGTGGCACTTACAGCGGACGAGGGGGTCGCAGACCTGTTATGGCTGGTACTGCGCCCATCCTCATGATTGTGCGCCCCTTCCCGTTGTCTGGACTTGCTGGATTGGTGTTCAGGCTGTGCAGGTGCCACCCTCTTGCTTGAGCTGTGGAGTGTCTAACTCAAGTCTGTTGAGGAAGTGGTACACACTGTCACCGATGGGGTCGCTGTCCTACTGTACTGAGGACTGCGCCCGCCATCGTGGCTGGTCCCCACTTCCTTTCTGTGCTGCTCGGTGTGCCGGCGTTGCTCCTTCTGTTGTGGCCTCTTGCTGTTGCTGTCTCGGTTGGTACCTGACGGAGCGGCCATGCTGGTGCCTGTCTCCTTCCCGCTGGTATGTAGGGTGGTACTCTTGGCCAGCGATGGGGTCCCCAGACTGTCATGTCGAGTCCTAGGCCTGCCACCGTGGTTGGGAGCCACTTTACCTTCCATTCCAATCTTGACTGTAGGTCGCTGGGCAGGTGGGTGTTGACCGGAGTCGCTAGTAGTGTTGCTGCTTCTGTCTTGGTGGATATGGGACAGGGCGCTAGTGCTGGTGCGTGTCGCAGTCTCGCTGGTGGGTAGGGTGGTACTCCCGGCCAGCGATGGGGTCCCCGAACTGAAATGTCCAGTCCTAGGCCCACCATTGTGATGTGTCGCCACCCTACCTTCCGGTCCCGTCTTATAACTGGGGTTGTTTGGCCTCCTCACTTCCAGTGCAGTAGCCTTGCTGGGCCCTTCTCTGGCCCCCGTTGGCGTTATGTCGGTGTTGCTCCGGTTATGGGTGGTGCCATCCTGCTCTTTGTCAACTGTCCTCTCGTCTGTGTCCGTCCCCCTGCTGTAGTGACTTGGTACTGGGCGAACTACTGTTGGTAGAAGGGTGTCGATCGCCATCCTCTGTGCATTTACTCTATCCTCAGCGTGGCGGTCTTCCTCATGGGTTACCTCGGTGGTAATCCTGGCGACCGGCGTATGAATAATTCGGCTGTCGGTTACCTGAAAACATACGTTTGTCCCTGTTGTGGATCCTGAGGCTATCATGTTGTTGCTCGGAGTGAAAGGATGATCAGCGTGGGTGTTGACCTTGGTGAAACTGACTCTGCAACCGTCGTGGTTTACTACGGGTCTGATGTCGAGTTTGCATTCGTCGCCCAGTTTGTCCTCACGGGAGGGGTTGGTGTATGGCGTATCGGATTGGGCAAGCTCGAAGTCATTATGTTTACCCCGGCCTAGGCCTTCGCTGCCCCGGCTACTGTGGGCGAGGTGATTCTTACCCGCATTGGCGTTGTCCCGGGTGCTCCTGTCAGTAGTTTGAGATGTGACTAGTCTATACTGGGTCATGTTTTCATCCAGCGAAGATCCCGCAGTTTTAGGGCCAGAGTAGTCACTATTATCCGGAAATCGAATTGGTGACAAGCGGGACTGATGGACGGGTTTCTGGGTTGGTATAGGCTCAAAGTCGTCACCTCTGGTGGACGACACTTCCCCCCTAGGTACCTTGGATCGTGGTGGCCCCGCTGCTGAATCCTCATCGCTGGATGTGTAGATAATTACCACTTGTCGTGGCTGCAGTCCTGATGGGCCGGCCGTGTGCCTAGTGGGTTATAGGCCTATTCCTGGTGATAGGTTTGTTGCTAAACCTGCTTGCTCGATGCTATCGATATTTAGCGTTTCTCCCGTACCTGGTGGCTGTCCGTTATTGTGCTGGTTCTGCTGCTTAAAAAGTGTTTTGTGTCTTCTTGAACTATGGCGATTTTTCCCCATTTCACCAGCGAACCACGTTTCACGTGTGTTTGTTGTGGGTCGAAGTGTATAATAAATCTTCCTTGACTCATACACTTTGTAGAGAAAATTATCAATTTCCTTTGCTAGGTTGCGTTTGCCCCAATCGCTGTTGTCGGCTGCCTTCGCCTGCCGCGGGCGGTCTTGAATACTAACGCGCCCAGGAAGTTTGTCATGCGTTTCTTTCCCTGATGTAGCTACATGATGGGGGCGTCGAAAAACGAGACTATCTGCCAACCGTTTGCTGTGGGCAGACTTGTTGATGGAACGCGGCCCATTATGCGCCTTGTCGCATCGTGCTGCCCCTTGTACGGCGGCGGTCTGTTGTGCATGGAGTGTCCCGCACGATAATATGCCCTTGTCGCACTGTTTGTTCAATTCCGATGAATTCTTTGCACCAATACTTGCGGAGTCGTAATTCCCGTTGGGCAAAGTGTCTGCTGCACTAACATGGACTGAAATATCCGCAAAAACTGGTTGGACCAAAACTAGCGGGTTAGGATCTGCCCCTTGTAAGGAGGTAGTCCGTTGTGAGCGTGGCGTCATGCACCATAAATTATGAGAGTCACTCTGTTTGCCCGAATTTTGCAAACTCCTTGTCAGGGTAACGTTGGATTCGTCATTAACTATGGGTTTGGTGACTGATCCGTCCTTCCCCTCCAGAGAGCGGTGCTGAATTGGTAATGTTAGTTTTGATGTTGTCTCTCGCGAGGTGATAGGTATTCGTACCGGTGGCGTCACGCATAATAATTTGGTTTCCTGCCGTATGTGGCGGTTCTGAATCTGCTCACTCGTAGTTATTGTGTTGTTGGCGAGTGTATTCGACGTGTGATCAATCGCTCCGTTCGGCTTTCTGTGACGGGCTGGTAGATCCGACGCACTCTTGGTCCCTGGTATGAGGTATACCTCCGCTGTCAGTTGTGTTTCAGGTAGCGTGCCTGATAACTGAACTGCCTCCCTCACTGGGCTGTAAATGGGTGAACCTTTTGATGACGTCTTCCTTGTTGCTGGCTTTTGACAGCACCCAACTTTGGCTAGAATCTGTTCTGGTGGAGTTTTAGTTGACTGGCCCCCCATGCCATTGCTGTTTGTGTTCAGTGAGGCAGTCTTCTGTACCTTGACAACAGGGGGTTGTGTCTCCGGCAGCTGTCTGGCATTCACTGCGACCGTTGCTCGGACGGGGACAGTTGAATTAGTCCACGTGGGCTTGGTATTGATTTTCTGCCATTCGTTTCCGATGTCAGTAATGCAATCCGGGGTGGGTTTTTTACCTGTTGCCTGGGGCCTGGTGGGCCTCGGGCTTCCAGTTTGGCTAGATAGTCATTTGGTTTGCCACTTTTTACTCCTTGAACTTTCGGTTGACTACTACCTATTTTCCTATGGCGAGGTTTAGACACAACTTTGTCTTTTTCATGCTTCGGTGGCTTGGTCTGATTGCTCGGTTTCCCCACGAGGTTACCCTTGTGTAGTGGTACACCTGTAGTACCATTGGGGTACTTTCTGTCCCACTGCAGTGAAAAGCGCCTATGGGTGGCCTGCTCTCTGTGGATACAGTTTGGTTTAGGCTTTGGCCATTTCCTCCCAAACAAAGAATATGAAGCGGTCTTTCTTCTTCCCGAAATTTTGTTAAGGGCTTGAAGTTCCGGCTGGTTAGACATTGGAGTTGTACCGGTTTCTACTGTCCCCTTTGATTCTGAATTTTCAGGAAACCGCAACTGGGTATAGGTGACCTTGTCATCCATTTTATCCCTAGCTGTCACTCTCGGTGTCGGAGTAGGGAACCCTCAAAGTCGCGTAAGTGACTTTTTCCTCGTCCTGCTTGGGTGTTGTGCACTTTTTGTATCCTGGCTGTCGGGTTGGTGCTGACTTAGCGACAGAAGCATAAGTTCGGATTTGCTCCTGTACCTTAGTCGTGAAACATTTGAATGGTTTCACATAATTTACCATCGCAGCCAGTTGGAGTGAAGGCTCCACTTCGGCAGAAGGTGGTCTTACTGGCATTCGGGTCAACATTGAAATGCATCGTTGGACTGCTTCAGAGTCACTAGCGTCTTGATTTCTAACGGGTGTTGTGGGTTCAGGCAAGATTTCTCTCTTGGCCCATGCACAATTCTGGACATCCTCCAGCCCTAGGCGGAAGATCTCCACCTCGAATTCGGTGGAGGCCAGCGATGAATGCCTTGACCTCTCTATCCCAGGCTCGTGTAATTTTGTACATTCTTGCAAGATGTGCTCTGCTGGTTCCGGGTGCCTGGATCCTGGTTCCTGGTTCCTGGACTTCCGTGTCTGTGTTGAAGTATTCAGCAAGACATACTGAGTGTTCTTTGCAGACGGGCGAGGTCACGCTGCCTCCATCGGGGTGTGTGCACGGTCCAGGGTACACTATGGTGGCGATAGTCAACTTCCTGTTTGGAGACTCCTCTAAATCCTCGTCCTCCTCTGCGTAGTTGACCGTCTCCTCCTCGGGTTCCTCAATGTCTTCATCTTTGGAATCTTCACCAGCTGAAGGTAGGACATAGTCCTCGTTATCCAGTAGATTGCCACGTAGCAAGCCTTTTTTTAGTTTACACCGATGTACGACGTCATTTTTGTGGGCGTGCCCGGAAGTAGGGTAAACTAGTTCCACCTCTGCGTTCACACCTCTGATGTCGACGATGTAATACGGCCCATGGTAATGGGCCAGGAGCTTGGTGGTCAAGCCCACTTTACGAATTAGGCGGCTCACCATTACAATGTCGCCCACTTTAAAAGTGTCGGCTTTGGTAGGTTTGCGCCTAGCAGCATCCTTCTGCTGGACTGACCTGATCCGGTCCATGGCAGCTTGCTGGCGTTGCGTGGGGGTCTCGGTCACCCTTGGGATTGGGAACAACCTGTCGATGGGGCGGTATGGCTCTCTTCCGTACAGCATAAAAAAGGGTGTCTCTTGCATACTTCTCTGGACAGAGGCGTTGTATGAGAACACCGCCTCCTCGAGGTGTTCGTCCCAGTCCTTTTGGTCGTCTCCAGTGTTCATATACACCTTTTTTTTTTTTTTAATCAACTGTAGTCAACCGCACTACAGGCCTTACGTCCCCCTCATGGTGCTTTAAGCACTATGCGAGGGGGAACAACCAGTACCCCGGGATCGAAATTTTCGAGAGCCCGCGCCGGGAATCGAACCCAGGACCGCCGAAACCACAGTCAGTCGCTAAACCAACTGAGCCACGACGAGTCGACCTTAACCTGTGTGGTGTTGTTGTTTCTCTCGATTAGCCCGTTGGCCTGCGGGTGATAGGCTGTGGTGGTACTGTGTGATATGCCCTGTTTTGCCAGCCAGGCCGCTGTGTCCTTACTGGTAAAATTGGTGCCTCTGTCGGAGATCACCTTGCGGACTGTATCGTGTCGATTTACCAGGCCATCCAGGAAGTCAATTGTCCACATTGTGGAAAATGTCGGTATAGCTCGACTTTCCACATAGCGTGTAGTATAATCTATCGCGCTTATGATGAATTTATTTCCACTTGTCGATGTCTGGAACGGTCCCAGGCAGTCCACACCAATGACGTCGAATGGTATTTCGGGAACAAGAAGTGCCTGTAGTGGCAATTTTGGTGGTATGGATAGCTTTCGGAATAGGCATTCTTCGCAGCTTCCGATGTAATGTGCCACTTCCTTCTTCCAGTCTTGCCACCAAAAACCTAGATCTGATAATGTTATTGGTGCTGCCAATCCCACCATGGCTAGCTGTGGGGTGATCATGGACGTGGAAAAGGATGGGCTTCCGTAGTGCGGCAGGCAGTACGTATACCGCTCGCTTATTGTCCTTTGGGCCAATAAGGCGATGTAACAAGCCTTCGCGAACTCCAAAACGAGGCAGGTCAGCTCCCTTGCTGTCGATTAACTCGAGCCAGTAGGTGCAGAATGCATCGTTGTCCTGTGCTTGTTGCGGATCCACGTCTGCTAGGTTATACAGGTGGAAGGCCGTGCCTATGTTCCCTTCCATCGCCTGGAGGTTGTTGACAACCTGGCTCTCTTCTACGGGATTGGGTGGCTGGTCCTCCTCTTCCTGTGTGGCCGGACCTACCGGAGCGCGGCTGAGCGCATCAGCATTGGCATTGGTCCGTCCTGGCCAGTGTCTGATGATCATATCATAATTTGACAGGACCTGAATCCACCTTGCCAGCCTACCGTGTGGGTTTTGTTTTGAGTGCAACCACGTGAGGGCGATGTGGTCAGTGATTTCGGTGAACTGAATTCCATACAGATATGGGCGGAATTCTTCCACTGCCCATTTGACTGCGAGGCACTCTTTCTCGGAGATGTCGTAGTTCATCTCTGTTTTCAATAGCATTTTACTAATGTACATGCATGGGTGTTCAAGACCATCCTTACGTATAGTGAGGACAGCCTCTAGACCCACGCCACTAGCATCGGTATGCACTTCTACCGGTAAGGAGCGATCGAAGTGGTGGAGTACTGGCTCGGTCAGCAATGCTTCTTTTAGTTGATCAAAAGCCTTTTGCTGTTCCGGGCCCCAGATGAATTCAGCAAGTAGTCCCATTACATTTGTCAATGGTTTGGCGATTTTGGCGTTTCCTTTTATAAAACGCCTGTAATAGTTGGTGATGCCAACGAAACTTTGCACACCTTTTTTGTCCACTGGCGCTGGGAAGTCTCTGATGGCAGCCACCTTATCAGGGTCTGGTTTCGTACCCACACTATTGACGATGTAACCGAAGACTTTGACCTCCTTGGCTCCAAAAATACATTTTTTTGGATTGAGCTTCATACGAGAATTTCTGACTGCGTGGAATACTGCCTCCAATCGTCGCTCGTGTTCTTTGAAGGTGTCTGAGAACACTACGATGTCGTCCAGGTAGACCATGCAAACATCTAGTTTGAGGCCTAGCAGGACGGCATCCATGGCACGTTGAAAGGTGTTTGCACATCCCGAATGGCATGCGCAGGAACTCGTAGTGGCCGTCGGCAGTTTTTTTGATGTCCTCAGGCTTCACTGGAATCTGCCAATACCTGCTGCGCATGTCCATGACGGAAAAAAATTTGGCTCCAGCCAAGCGGTCTAATGTGTTGTCAATTTGTGGCAGTGGGTAGAACTCAGGCTTAGTCTTTGCATTCAGACCTCTAAAGTCGATGCAAGTGCGCAGTCCACCATCTTTCTTGCCGACGATGACTACTGGTGCACTCCATGGACTCTTTGAGTGTCTGATGACACCAGCTTGCAGCATCTTCTGCATCTCCGACCGGAGGTGCTCTCTCTCTGTCACCAAAACTCTGAACGGTGGTCGTCGGACTGGTTTGTCATCATTAGTGGGAATTTCATGCTGTGAGGCCTCATAATTGCCAATGTCAAATTCGTCATCTTAGAAGACATCAAAACTCTGGCAAACTTGCTCTGATAGTGTTCCCCGTTGCGAGTTGGTCAAATTGTCTCCGTAGTTCACGTAGGTGTAACCAGCTGCCCTGCAATCATTGGTGTTACAGCAGGCTGTTGCCATAACCCATTCCTGGTTACTTTCTTTATGGTTGATCAGTTGAACTAGGTGAGCTAGGCCAAGATTGTTTGCTCGTGTAGGGTTACTGGACCTCCAGACACATTAGCGGCTTGGGCAAACCCTAGACCTTTGTATATCTGGACTAGGCAGTCACCCAGACTAATTGCGTAACGTTGCATGGCTGCTGGCTCTGGGCGAATGTAGAATAACCCTTCTGCTTCTGCGTCTTCTAGACATATCAGCACTGGTGCTGAACATAGTGCAGGTATGGTCATTTGGTCGGCACAGAATGCACTTTGGGTCATTTCTGGCTCCTGGACCATGAACAAAGGGTGTTCAGTCCAGTGGGTTTGAGTGTCCTCCGTCATATTATCAAAATCCACTGGAGTTAGTGGCGAGGGAGGTACATCCGGCCAGGAAATTGTACACCCTGGCATGTATGCGTGATGACCATCAGTGTCACACCGTCTTCCGGTACATTCACCGAGTGAGAGAAAGTCTATAGAATGATTTCGAGTCCGTGCGTTGATCATCTCTTCTTCTGGCTCATAACGGCTGATCATTTGAAGGGCATGCTGTTGGCCAGGAACTTCCTCCCACTCTGGTGCAGAGTGTTCAGATTCATCTCCTGACGGTCTCTCCATAGGGTCTTCTAGTTCTATGTACTCGGGCGTGTGAATAACTTCTGGGTCTCTTTTCAGACCCTGCGGAACATAGATGAAGTGATCTTTGGGTTGCACTGATTCATCCAGACAGAGTTGGACTATCTCAGTGTTGGGATCCGACTGCAGGTTTAACTCTTGGTCCTCGCCTGTGTATGATCCAAGATCCTCCATTTGGACTAAGTCTTGATCTGGTGATAGACTGACCGGATAATGGAGATCGGGAAGTTGGCTGATTACAAACATTCCCCTCCAAATATCAAACTGGACTCCTATTGCTTCCATCCAGTCATAACTGATTATGAGTGGGTGGGCAGAAGTGGTGAAGACCATGATGTCCAGGGATACTTTTAACTTCCCCAGCTGGACCTCAGTGGTCGTCCAACCGATGGCCTGATCCAACACATTGGTGGCCAGCACCAATGCTGAAGCCGGCTTCTGGTTCAGTTCTAGGCCTGCACGTTTACAAGTCTCATCATCACATGAGCTGCATGTAGATCCAGTGTCAACCAAGGCCAGGGTAGCGGTGCCATTTATGATTGCTGAAAATACAGGGAGCATCTCGGGTAACTTGACGTCATATTCCTCGTCAACCTGCATCATGTACGAGGTTGGGTAGGAATGTTGGTGTACGTATTTTGGATGGTCGTCTTCAGGCCAAATTGATAATTTGAGGAGGGACTGGCAAATTTCTTGCTGGTTATCTGGTAGTAGTACTGGATGGTGTGCCGTGATAAAAAAATCGCCCTTCCAGATTCTTAAGGTGACTTCAACTTGGTCCATCCACTCATAGCCAATTATGAGTTGGTGGCCCAGCTCTCTGATGACCAATACATCGACAGTTGCCATGAGAGCGTTGACTCGCAGATCGATGGTCACCCATCCTAGTGAGGTTTGGACCACTCCGTTAGCCAGCCTTATTGGAGCAGCCCGGCGTCTGTTGAGAGGGACTCCAGCTCTAGCCCTTAGGCTTTCTTCGCAAACGCACACCGTGGCTCCGGTGTCGACCAGAGCTTCACTGGTTAGCTCATTAAAAAAAGCAGTGACGATGGGTACATTCTGGCCTTGTTGTCGTGGAAGTATGGAGACATTGATTGTCTGGACAGTAGGCTCTCCGTCCTCTACTGTCGCTGGGAGTTTAAATCTTGGTGATCCATTAGCCTCACATCTTGTGGAGCACTAGGGCAGTCTCTGGCCATGTGTCCGGATGAATGACACTTAAAACATATTCGAGTGCCGTCACCAGCTCGTCCTCGGTTGTCCCATTGAGGCTGTTGAGGTGGCTGGGCTGGTCCCTAGTTATATTGGGGCGCAGAAGGTGGTTGTTGTTCGGGCCCCTGTCTAGGAGGCCCCGCAGGCTGGGCTGACCATCCTACAGGAGTAGGGCCCTGCTGTTGGGTTGGGTAGACTGCCTGAGCAGGATACGAGTACGTGGGGTGCCCCGCGCCTGGTGGTGCAGCCGGCTAAAGTTCCGGTTGTCCGAAAAAGTAGTTTTTGGTTTGCTTCTTGGGGCCTCTGAGGGTCGGAGCTGACTGCTCCTGAGTTTTTCCTCCCTCAGGTATCACTCTCGGTTGAGGATCTCATCCTTCAGTAGACCCAGATCGCGTTCGCGGCGACAGACAGCAGAGCTTGTACCTTCCGGTTCAAGCCATAGAGGATCTTCTGAACCATGTCCTCTTTGGACACTGGTCTCTCCATTCTGCGAGCTAGATGGTCTAGTTCCTGAATGAACTTTTCAGCTCCCTGTCCTGGTTTCTGCAGTCGTCTGGCCCATTCCTCCCGAGCTTGATCTGCTGGGCTGGTGCTTGAACCCAAGGATTCAATCATAAATTCACAGGCTTCTGCGAAAGTCACTCTTGATCTGGACTGGGTCCAAGTGTGTACACGCTTGTACGCCTTCTTGTCCAGATAATCTTTGAGGACATTAACCATGGCCGGGTCCTCAAAGTTCTGTCCTTGCATGTGACTGCAGAATTTATGAAGCCACTCGGCCACATCCTCGTCATCTTCTCCTGTGAATTGTCTGAGCGCTGGTCTGGGACAGGACACCTGGTTCATCGGCATAAACTGAGTGCCTGGCTGTTGGTAGGCCAGCATTTGGCCGTGTTGATAGGGCATTACTTGCTGGCTGAAAATTTTTGCCTTGAATTTCACATCCTTTGGAGGACTTTTGGAGGATCTTCTTCTCCCATGGTTTGGGAGGTTGGGCCCTACCTGGCAGGGAGTTGTTTACCCCATACCAGCTTTTCACATCGTCCGATGATGAAGCAGTATTTCCGGTCCTTGACTTCCGGTATAGCTTACGTTGTCCAATTGTGGAGTGCGACGGGCTTTCCGCCTCCGAAGAGGAGTACACCGGCACTTGTTGGACTGGCGGAGCCACCCTTAGGTTGTACATCGGGTACCTTGCCTGAGGTGGGATGGTGGTGGCTGGTGCTACCGGATGGCCATCGTCGCCTAACCAGTAGGAAGTTTGGGTTGGTGGAGGACCTCTTATTACGGGGATCGTAGGCGGAGAGTCCCGGTACTGTACAACATGTCCGACCGGCCTGGCGGGGTTGGTCACTTCCGGTCGCTGTATTGGTTGGACAGTGGGTGGACGTGTAGGTGGTACTTGAGCTGAGACATAGGATGGAGGTTGTCGACCCCCTCTAGGTTGACTCTGACCACCTTCTGACTTGCTGGCCTGAAGTTGAGTCACCCTCGTGACAGGATAAGAGGCCGGGGCTGGACCACCGCAGTAGTTCTCCATGGCCTCGATTTGTCTAGCCAACTCGAAGTCTTGCCGCATTTGCTGTACCACGTAGTCGATCAGCTCATTCTCCTTCCTTAGACTGGCGCTTATTTCTGGCATCGGTACTGTCCTGGGTGGAACTGCTCGCTCTGGACAGGAAGTGGCTCCCACTTCTCGCTGTTGCCATCTGGGCACAGGAGGGGGGTGAGTAGTACCCGGCAGGTGTGATGGTCCCACTCTTGAACCATGAGGTTGGTCCAGGAAGTTGGTCACTCTTCGAGACACCGGGCTAGAGGTGGCTGTGACCGGGATGTGAGACAGTACTGGGGCCGTTTCCGGTAGTTGGGCCGTGGTGGGCAGTCTGCTCTTCTTCTGCATTTTTGCCTGCCAGTAGTTGACCATACTCCTGGCCCAGCGTGGTATCTTGCGACCGGACGAGACAATCGATGACGGCTCACTGCCCTCGTCTTCAGTGGACGACTGCAAGGCATGGACGGGTGACCGCTGGGGACACTGGAATGACTGGCTACCTTCCCCAGCACCGGGTAGTTGTGTACCGGCCGCGAGGGGAAGTGCCGCTTCCGTGGCCCACTGCTCAATGTTATCTCTTAACCCTTGGTGAGACTGATGAAGTTGGTGGTACTGATCGCCTGGCTGCAGGAGGCCCAGGTCTGAATGGCAAGCTACAGTGGCTTCCTGGTCAAGCTCCCTCAGTGTTGACTGGTTGACAGGAAGGCTGTGGGTAGCGGAGGCTGGCCGGTGGTCGCCGGACCTCAGCTCCCGGATAGACTGGTTACAGTTGGGCGGGATGTCGGGCCCGCATAAAGTTTGAGCCATGTCTGATTTGCTGGCTCGGTCGTCTCGTCCTCGTCTTCTGGTTATCATGAAGTGGATTCTGGCCATGTCGGCAGAGGCTCTTGACTTCCTCTGGTCGTAGGTGACTTCAAGCTCTGACATTTGGGGAGTCTGAAGCTTGTAGTGAGAGAGTTTTTTTTTTGTGGAATTACCAACTTGTTTGCTGTACAAGGCAGGTCTATGAATAGACTTCTATTACTGTCTACCCCGCACCTCCACCACTTTTTACCCCTTTTGTCATGTCCTTTTGGCGCTAGGCTCGTGAACAAATGGTAACTTTTAAACAACACTTAAAACAGCAAAGAGTCTTTAGTTTGCATTTGTATAAAAGTGATTTATTTAGATTGCACGTCGATGTGGTTTCAGTTTAACAACATGGTTCAAATCGAATACAGGGAAGTTGTCTCAA
Organism: Mycogona germanica; assembly: GCA_034698785.1. NCBI lineage: Eukaryota > Metazoa > Arthropoda > Diplopoda > Chordeumatida > Chordeumatidae > Mycogona > Mycogona germanica. The sequence continues at coordinate 287 of JAQGBY010005761.1, read as the reverse complement.
AACAGGAAATGACGTTGGGGGTGTCCACCATCTACTTTATAAAAAGCAGCAAAAACTTGCTTGGCAAGGGTGTGAGAACAAACAGGTTGGTCTTGCTTTTTCTCTCTCTCTCTTACACTCTAACACTACGCCCAGTCTAAGCCCTACTCTTCCGACAGGAAGTGGTCCGAGCGGTCACAGTGTTAGTGACAGGAGATACTAGACACTACACCCAGTCTCAGCCCTACTCTTCCGACAGGAAGTGGTCCGAGCGGTCGCCGTGTTAGTGACAGGAAGTGGTCAGGTAG
>JAQGBY010005760.1:0-14148 GCA_034698785.1 Mycogona germanica | reverse complement strand
AACTCAAGCAGGGTGAGATGGTGGCCTTCCAGCGGGGCAAGCTGCTGGCCATCAAGTGGCGGGACAAGAAGGACGTCAACCTCCTGTCCAGCATCAATGACTGCACCTTCCAGGAGGTGCAGTCTCGAGGAAATTTGCTGTCAAAGCCAAAAATTGTTCTGTCTTACAAGGTAGTGGACAAGGCTGACCAGTGTCTCACCTACTATGACAGCGTCCGGAAGAGGAGCAGGGTCTTCTACAAGAAGAACTTCTGGCACCTCATTGACCAGGCCATCTTCAAGTCCTTCATCCTGCAAAAAAAGCTGGGTGGCCCGGCCAAAATGCTACTCGATTTTCGCCAGCAACTTGTCAAATTTAGTGCCTAAGCACTGAGAGGGGTACAGAATCTTCCTGTTGTGACCCGTCACTTCAGTGAATTAAAAAAAAATCGATAATTCTGGTGCACTATAAGAGTGAGATCCAGCAAGTCAGCCGCCGGTCATCCAGTGATGGTCCAGCACATCTGGTGGAGCGGCACTTTCTCGAGCATATTCTGGCAACCAAGTACAGGGCAGATGCCATGAGAAAATGTGCTGTGTGCTGCTTCAAGGTGGACAAGAAAGGAAAGAAGATCTGGAAGGAATCTCGATATTATTGTGAATCCTGCAATGTCGGATTGTGTGTCGCCCCGTGCTTCCGGATCTACAATACATAGCTGAACTTCTGACCAGGTATGAACTGAATTGTTGCGTATAACTTCACTTGTGAGTTATACTGGCGCAGAACGTCTAGGTTTAGAATTTGATTACCACTATCCAGGTAGGAAGAAAATGTTGTCACCTTTCCAAATCACTAACTGTCACCTCTCTCAGACTTCTGGTTCAGAAGTTATGATTTTTTTCTCAACATACCCATTAATTCTAAAACCAGGTGACTGGGGTGTGGGTATGGGAAAATCCATGTGACGCTTAAAAGGTTAAGGATCTTTGAGGTTAGAATGTTGAAATAACATTTTATATTTATAATAAATCTCATACATTGAAGTGAATTGGTTTTGTGAGAAGACCACATGATTACCGGTTCTTTTTTTTTTTTAATTCCCTGAAGTGACGGGTTACAACAGGAAGATTCTGTACCCCTCTCGGTGCACTATGTGAGAGGCACATTTTCACCAGTACCCCGAGCCAAAGCCCCTGCCGGGAATCGAACCTGGGACCGCCGAACCGCAGTCCGTCATAAACCAACTGCGCCACGAGGGGTCGTACATATATATGGTTCTGTTCATTATAGTGCAGGCAGAAGCAAAGAAAATACTTTGGACCATGGATCTGGCAAAATAAAATAAAGTTCAATTCAATTCAAGTCATCAAGAGTACGACTCGCCGTAGCCCAATCGGTATTGTGACTGACTGTGGTGTGGTTCACTGGTCTCATGTTCGATTCATGGCATGGTTCTCGAAAATTTCGATCCTAGGAACACATACTCCGTAGTGCCTAAGCACCATGAGGGGTACAAAATGCCTGTAGTGCGGATGACTACAGTTGATTGGATAAAATAAAATAAATTATAATAATAAATACCTGATACTTGTAGATAAATGAACCGCCAATAAGATGTTGAAGATGTCATAAACGAATGTCAGTAAAACTAGAAAGCTGATAATATTATCAGTTTCTCTCATCAGTTGACACATGTGTAGGTGAATCTTTCTTAGTTTTGCCCAATCGCTAGTGGATGAAATTTGTCCATGATGATGCTTCAAAAATGTAGCCATGATGTTAAAGGTTTGATTGAGTGTTAGAAAAATGGTTACACTTAGGATCCCACGGTAGCCATTGATTCCAATAGCATAAAGACGCACAAAGAAGACAACATTAGCTACTAAATCACTCGAACCAAATACATCTTCAATGAAATTGTATCGATAGTGTAAATTACACCACTGAATGGAATGGAACTGAATGCAGGAATCGGCATTGTAGCTGTACCCAAAGTCAAAAGTTGTAAATTCAGTGATACCAAGTATAATCAGCACAATAGTTATTGTTAGGCTGAGGGTCGGCTTCGGAAATATATCAATGCCTTTACTTCCTGCTAGTTTTGTCATTGTATGAGTGCAGGAAGATGCCACACTTATCCATTGATGAACAAGGGAGGGCAGCCTTTGACCAATGCGAAAGAGATATATTGACATCAACACAATACAAAAGGTATTAGCAACTTTGTATACAGTAAATAGAAATGATGTAAAAAATAAAATTTGTTTTCTCACAATAAGCGCAAATATTATTATATTAATAAATAATACAGCACAGCTGTAAAGTGTGGCAAGACTTAGCATTTTAAATTTTGGGAGTTCTCGATAGTTCCAGGTAAATCCATGAATAGGCAAAGCACCACACAATTGACCAAGTATAATAACAACTCGCAAAGCATTCCAAGCCCACATATTTTTTGTGTTTTGATTACTCTGTATGAGCCTTGAATTCAGCCGGATATTTGGATGAGGCGTGATCACGGGTTGAATCCCAGCTGAAAGAACTTCGGAAATTTTTGTATGAGAACAATTTGAACATGCACTTTCTTTCTTTCACCTTCGGAATGCGAGTATCAAGCAGGTGCTGACTGAAAGGTGATAGTCACTGACGGCTCACGTACTTGTTGCGAGAAAAAGTGGTCTCGAACTGATGTAACTGAGCATGGTTTGATCATGGTGCCTTCTCATATTCTGTAAACTGCTGTGTTTACAAATGTTGCGCCAATCTTCCTGGATCTGAAAACAAAACATAATTTCAATTTACATTTGAATCCACTGTAAGCAACCCTGAAGGGACCTATGGTGGGGACCAAAAGGTGGTGTCAGATTGAGGGGTACTATCCCACCAGACTCTGTATTTTATGTTCTGCAAGGTTGTTCTACTGTCGACACACTCTAGGAAAATAGGAGTTCAAATAGGAATCAGCTGTACATTAAAATTCTTTAATCATTTAGGAGTGCCCCTCTTTTCGACTCCTTTTTGGGACCGGACACACTCCTTAATAACATTGCACTCTCCCTTCAGAATACAGACTATCAACTTAATATTAATTTCTTTCATACGACATTCTAATGGCTGCCACTCTAGTTTAGACAAGACCTTGGCAACACTGTGTAACTGCAACTGCAGCTAACAAATCTAGCATAAACATGCCATGAACAGTTTGGGTTCCCCACCATGACGGCATGGCTATTGTGAGACACCTGTCCCAGGGGTGGGCCTAACCTGGGTGGACAAAAGAATGTGCACGCACAGTGTGCATGCATATTCTTTGCAAAATGAAAATAGGCTTTATGCCAAAAATTTATTTTCTAACAGCCACGCCGCACGATCAACACGTTAATAAATAAAAATAAATCGAACGTCGACTGGAACATAAAAATAAATCAAATGTAAACAGAAGGCACGTAAAGTCGATCGTCCAATCGAATGTTGGTGCCAAGCAATCTTAGTCGTCGTCGTCGTGTGGCGCAACTCCTTGCTGCACACCAGCACAGTTACTCCGCTTGCTGGTGATCTCGTGCATCAAGGCTCTCCTGCAGTCAAAAATCCTCTTCTGAGTCGAGTAATGGTATCAAAAACAGACTGGATTCGGCCGTAAACTTGCAGCGTCGATCATCGACGCCATCGCCATCATCGCCATCATCGCCATCCACCTCAGACTCCTCGAGTCACGGGCGCGTTTCACCAAAGAGACAAAAATGCGAAATTGCATGGGCGGAGCTCCACTGGAGCGAGCACTTCAGCTGACGTGTGTGTTACAGCTGCTGGCGTGCAAGTTTCAGGGGCTAGCACCCTGGCACGCCACGCCAGTGCCCCACATGACCAACCAAACACCTCACCACCAGAGGGGTGCTGCCTCAGACACACCCCACTTACAAGGGCAAAGCCCCTAGTCCCCGAAACTCCCAAATGAATCGAGGACACTCAGTGAGATGTGCGAGCGGCTCCCAGGTGGCCTCCTCGCGGGGGTAGCCAACCCACTTGATGAGGAACCATGGCTGGCAGGCGATCTTCTTCTTGCCAATGACCGCCTGGATGGTGTAGCGGTCTCCTCCTGTGTCCGACGACAAAGGGGGTTGATTAGCAAATGCTCAGTCACACCACCAAACTCGACCTTCAGGATGACAGTGGTCAGGCAGTGGACGTCGAATCACACCATCCAGCATGTGACAATTGGCATGCAACACGTTGATCACTCCTGCCGACTTCACTGGCTTTGCAGGCTGCACAGGTGGCTTCATCGTCATGCTTGTGACTTGCATGGGTTCGGCTTTCTTATTCCTGTTCCAGAGCTTTGTCTTCTTTTTGCTGAGGCAGTCATGCTCAAAGTTACCCAGCTTGCCCCAGTTGAAGCACTCGCCAGTGAATGCATTCTTCTCACTGCGAGGAGTGTAATAGCTCTTGTCCTGTTCTTGACCTTGCCTGTGAGGTCGTTTGCCTGTCATGTCAATCTCCATCGGCTCATTGCTGGCTGATCCCTTCTGCACTGACTTGTCACCATGTGACAATCCTAGCACCTCCTGGCACATTGACTGGATGCCGCTGACGGCACATTGTGCTGCCACCTCACGACGCACAATGTCGATGGCGGCTTTCAGTGTGTGTGGGCTGTGCAGGATGAGAGGCTTCACCTGCCCCAACCAAAGACAAGCTTGGAAACGATAGATCTGAGTTTCCGCGTCGACCATGGGGAGCTCTGCTAATGCCACACAAAAATCACGGATAAAATCCTCAAACTTGGCCAACTTCCCCACCTGCCAGAGCAGTGATGCAGAATTAGACTGTGAGGGGCATATGTCTCATTGTAGTCCTAGCCAAACCATTGCACAAACTTACAAGTGACAAGATGTGCCTTGTACTGGTGGACCTGGCCAGCACCATCAAATTTGTGCTTGAAAACATATTGGCTGACACAATTACAATTACAATTACTATATGTACCCACCAGCAGCCCCCAAGAAAGGGGTCTATGGCGGGGGTCGAACGACCAGTTGTATCTGAGATATTTGCTAAGGAGGTCCAGAACTGGAACTAGAACCGCCCAGGAGGCGACCTGGTAATTTTGCCTAGCCAAGGCTTTGTATAAGCTACCTAGGTAGGGATCTTTAACGTGTAACTGACATCGTACAGGCACGGGCCCCACGGCTTTACTTCCATTCCAAAGGAAGGCGCATTAAGGAATTTCTCTCCCCCAAAAAATTTCGCCAGGTCTCAGATGTGATGCCAGTCGAGTGAGCACATCTCTTCTTTGACAGCAGCAACCCAAAGCCGCTGCTCATGGTCAGGGAGATCCATCATCTCTTTTCAAGAAGCTAAATCCCTGGCTAAGGCACCCTTTTTGTGGCGCCCCCTTTCATCTGGAGCATGAGGTGGCCGAGGTCCCAGCAGATGTCCAGGCCAACAAGGCAGCGTTGGAGGATGAGAGGCCACATTTCTAATGGTCAGCAGCATCGATGTGGCTGGTGACTCATCACTGGATGAGCTACCTCCATTCCCTGTGACGTACTTGGCGCCATTGCCTAAGCTGTCCACTGGCAGCAAGGTGGAACTCAATTCATCAAACTGCTGTCTCTCTTGCTGGTTGGCATAGAAGCAGCTCGCCTCCAAAGGCTCCTAGATGTGGTGGTCAACAAATTGGCGGAGCTCCTCCTCTACAAAGATGAAGAGGTGGAAGAGGAGACAACTTCCACTTTGGCCGGCACAGACAAAGGAGGAGGCAGCACACACTGTGGCTGCTCCTCAGAAGCATCGGAGTCCATCTCAATGACACCACCAATGCTGCCCACACACATGGAAAAATACAGCTTGCACTGGGCAGGACTGAAGGACAGAACAGGACAGAGGATGGACCTAGCTACCATAAACTTACATGTCTTCCTGTCAAGGATTCGGTAGCCCTTGCTGGTGGAGTGGTAACTGATGAGCATGCCAAGCACCCCACAGTTGTCCAGCTTTTTCATCCTGGATCCGCCCCAAGTCTGTATGCTGGAGCACCGAAGATGCACAGGTGGCCAACATCTGGCATCACACCATGCCACCTCATGTGGTGTGGTGGAGATGGTATGTGGCGGCAGGCAATTCTGTAGATATGGGACCATCACAACCACTTCACCTTAGAAGGTTGGTGTCGATGAGCAAACAGATGCTCATCTCTGAGGGACCAGTTCTTCTGCTTAAAAATGCTGTTCGGCTAGGGCATATGTGCCACCAAGGTGTGGCATTCCACTCCAGCACACCGGAGAAAATGTGTGAGCTGATGGGTTGTGTACTATTTTCCGTTGTCTGTCCTGAAAGCAACAGGCACTCAACTAAACTTTGAGGTGAAGAACACCAGATATTCACACACCACCACTGTAACCTCAGACTTCTTGAGGAGAACAATGAAACATAAGTAGTCTTCGACAAAACTTATGATGTAGTATCACCCACCCAGAGTGGGGTGGTTCATCAGGCCACATACGTCATGAGCCACCCAGGATGCCACACAGGACACCCACCCACAGGTGGGAGGGGGAAGAACACACAGGCTGGCAACTGAATGCAAAGTGTCAAAGTGTGAGCATGCATAGGTAATTAGCTACATGCTCACACCCTTTCTAGTGGCTATACTGGCAGCACCACAGTTATTTAACCCTTTAACCGGCAAGCAGCTCTGGCATGAAAAGCTATGCTTAACAAAGTCCCCGAAATGCATCCCGAAAGTCTTTCATTTTTAACTTTTCAAAAAAATCGTGGCAAAAATCTACAAATCACAGAGAAATGTAAAGTACATGATTGGATCGTTAGTCGAAAGCACTTGCCTTTCCGGTGGCGCCATCTAGTGTCAGCGTCTGGCAGAAAATGCAGGAGCGGCAATAAAAATGAGAGAAAATGACCACACCCAAGACAAAGTCATCATACACGATCTGGCACCTGCTGGATCGCATAAATAAGTGTTGCATAGTGTCGGATAGATCTGGATACTGATGGATACATAGTGCTGGATACAACATGTCTTATCCAGCAGTGATTTTGGTCCGCAAAAATTAGGGGAAGTGCAAAGAAAGTGTGTGTTTGAGTGTGCATCCCAAGGCCTTGGCATGGCCTTGGCCCAGCTCTTGGTCGTCCAGCATTCAGGATTTTTGCCTCCAGGGGGTTCCGTGGCCCAGCACCACAAATAATTATAGTGCTGGATCGGTCCCCCTGGATATGGTGAAAGAGTTTGTTTGATCATGTGCCATGTGGCTGTGAATCAGCAAGGAACCGGAATGCAGGTTGGCTGCAACCAAAGCTGGTCACAGCTCCAGGCTCAATCCGGCTTTGCTGGATAAACATCGGAGCCGTGACTTTGGTCATCATAGCTTAGTTGGTCCACTTCCTGGAGCATCTTGGCCCAACTCAGTCCCATATGGCTCTCACCGTGGAGTGTTGGTTGCGCTGTTGACATTTTTTCCAGTGCTGCCAAATTGTGTGCATAAGGTGGGTTGGCAGCTGGCTCACCCATCTCAGTCATCAAACTTTTGTCTGGCAGCATCTGTGTCACCTTTGACCAGCAGTAGGTGGACAATGAGGTCAGCATCAACAAGCACCAACACGCTATGAGCCTAGCAGTGTGTCTGTCGGAGGACAGCTTTGGCGACGACTAAGCTTTGGTGTTGGATGCCACGTCGAGCACTTCATCATTTATGTAAATTTTGTTGCTGGCTCCAAGAGAAATAAAGTTGGTCTTTATTTTTTCTCTAAGCAGACAAAAGGCAGTGGTGGAGTGTTACCTTGCTCAAGGAGAGCAGAGTGATGGCCCAGATGGCCTCTGTGCAGAGTCAGGTTTTCTCTCACAAGATCACCTGACCACCCATCTGGCAGAGGTTGTTTTTTCTTTATTGCTTCCACACACTCACGTTTTTTCTTTCGTCTGTGTTGGATGCCTCGTCGAGTACTTCATTATTTATGTAAATTTTGTAGCAGGCTCCGAGAGAAATAAAGTCGGTTTTAGGGAAATAGGCATAGGAAAAATACGCGTTTTTACCTGGATGTCATCTTGGCCTGTGTGCAGCAGCACCTCAGCAGAGGAGTTTCAACAGTTAATAATAATAGGTTTTTTTACTCTGATAATCGTTTGATTTCAAACATATTTTTAAATTGTGCTTTGCTCAGATTCCACTTGTCTCTTATCGCATCTCAATTTATTTATCTTATCTCAATAGTTGATGAAGATAAGAGAATATTGTTGAGTCTATTGAAGGCAATCTTTAAATTTTGTGCTTTACGATACTTTGTTTTATAAAATTGTAAAACATGTTCGATACTCACATGTAAATATTCTGCTTCCAAGTGCTAGCTGCTACAAATTTGTATTTCCCAGCCAATGTAAAAAAGCATAGTTACTCTGTATATATACGATGTGCATAATCCGAAAGTTACATAGAAAAAAATATTCTTTTAAAAAAAATAGAGGTTGGTAAAGAACTTAATAAAATAAAATATTCATAATAAAATATTCATAATAAATTCATAATAAATTCATAATAAATTTATAATGAAATAGGGGTTGTCTCTGGGACAGCACCGGAGGAAAAAAGATGACCAGAGTCGGCGAGAAACTCTCAAATAAAATAATAGAAAACACTCTATTATTCGATAAGGATAACTAACTGAGAATCCCTACGGCTGTATTGCCACATGTGCTACGTTCTTCCAGTCCCTCCTTTCGGTTTAGCTTCTTCAGTTCTTTCCTTTGTGCGCATAAGTAGCACCGTCGCTTTCAAAAACACACCTGATGAGACTGTAGTGGGATACGTGTGGCCCAGTAAGTAGACGATCTAAATTTTAATTTCTTCAAATTTGTTTTTTCGGTGATTATGACGGAGTTGTGCGTGGTCAGCCATCGTGGTTCCTTCAGATATCGTTCCTTTCGTCGTATTATTGTGTAACTTTCGGATTATTGCCGCTATACTATCTAGCATTATGTCTCTACTTAACTGAGTTTCTCGCCGACTCTGGTCATCTTTTTTTCGTCCAGTGCTGTATCGGAGATAACCCCTATCACATTATTTTTTTTTTTTTTTTATTATAAATTTATTATGAATTTATTATAACTATTTTATTTTATTATATTTGAAGTCTCGTCGTAGCCCAGTTGGTTTAGCGATTGACTGTGGTTTCGGCGGTTCCGGGTTCGATTCCCGGCGCGGGCTCTCGAAAATTTCGATCCCGGGGTACTGGTCGTGACCCCTCGCATAGTGCCTAAGCACCATGAGGGGGACGTTAGGCCTGTAGTGCGGTTGACTACAGTTGATGGAAACAACAACAAAAAAAAGTACAATCTTGCCTCTTATATTCTTATATTGGTAAAGAACTTGTTGACTGATAACCCGCGAAAATTTGAATTAAGCAAGATGCATGAAGGATGCAAAAAAGGACTCCTTCTTGCTCGAAATGTGTACAACTCAGTAAATGCATTCTCTTTACAAAAAAATACATATTGTTAGAAATGTACACAATACATTTTGAGCAAAAAATGGAAATAACTCAAGGGCAACTTTTCTAGAAACAAGGTAATTCTAGACCCCATAATTGTGTTTTGTGTCCCTCACATTGTGCCTAAGCACCAAAAGAAGTACAACAGAAACTCCCATAGTGATATACACTGCAGTGAATAAAAAATAATAATACATTAGTTCCCACTTTGATCCACATCTAGTTATATCAACCTTCTTACATTACCAACTGACATGAACATACACTACGAGGCCACATTACATCTAAATCTAATTAGAATGTATGTTTCCTCAGCCACAATAAATTAGAAAACAACACGTCTTACCATTATCTATTCATCAAAGTTCCAATTGACAATAGTTGACTCTTTTTTAAATGTATTGTGTTATTTTTGTTTGACATAAACTTAGGTAAGGAAACAAAATTGAAAGTGCTCCAATGAGTTAATTTTTTATGATAAATTTTCTTTACAGTTAAACATAAAAAATGGGGGTTGTGCCCGGGACAGACCGGACGAATAAGACGAACGACAGTTGCCGACAACTCTTCTAATATAATATAATAGTAAATTATTATTATAAATCGAAAAAATTAAACTAGAAAGCCGTGGGAACTGACGCTACAGATAAGACAATGACGATGATGTAACTATAGTTAAACATTAGAATGGAATCGATTTAATGAATTTAGAGAAAAGGTGACGAGCATTAATGATTTGGGTTGTGTCTCAGGACGAAACAATTTAGAACAACCATCCAATTGGCTAAATGCAAACTGGTGTACTGATGAAAATTTCCTAACACGCAGTTACGACTTAAATCATTGTTACATAAATTTAACAAATTATTAACATTTGCGTTTTCTCAATTGTTGCTTTTCCAAAATTAATCTAAAGAATAATTTGATATGAATAATTTAGAAATTGAACATTTTTGATAAAACCGAATTTGTTTTTTCCTTGTGAGGTTAAGAACATGGAAGGACGTCGAGTGATCGATAGTAAAAAGTAGTATCGCTAGAGTATCGCCGGGAAGGTATAGAAAGTGTTCGTATACGATAGTTGCCGATAGTGGCGAAAACTTTTGGCAGATGTTTGGTCGATACCCTCAAATAAAAAGATTAACTTAAACAAAAATGAGAGATTTCAGTACCCACCTACGGTACTTCAGTACGACATTCACCAATCAAACGACCGCTAGGTGCGTTCTAGTTCTCTTACAAAATCTGAACGAATCTAGTGAGTGATGAATGAAACCAATGATTTTCGATTGGCGTCACCGCGTTTGGTTAGAATTGCAGTGTCTTTAACGGAATATGCGATTCGAGCAGGAACAATTACAGTAAAAATCAGGACACCATGTGGGAATTGAAATTTATATCCCGTCTTTTAATGTATTTTACACTTTTTCGCGGAGCGAGTCGTAAAATTCAGTTTGAACTGGAAAGTTTTCGGAGCTGTTCTAAATGGCAATTGGCGACTGTCTTAGGTCCGAGAGAGAAAATGAGGGGTGGGTATAGTTGTGTGTGCGGGGGAAATTTAAGGTGGGGTGGGTAAAGGAAAGGAACCTGACTGGAACGAGGGCTGATCAGAAAGTTATTTTTAATTATAACAAGAAGGTTACCCGGCTTTGCCTGGGTTTACAGTAACCACCAATGAAAAAAGAATCTTTTTATTTTATGTTTTTGTAGTATTGTTATTTTATTTTGATATTGAAAATATTATTCCGGTAATTGTATGTGGTTGGAACTGTATTCTGGTATGTTTGGTTGGAACTGTTATCTTGTTTGCTTGGTTGGATCTGTTATCTGGTTTGCTTGGTTGTCACGTGAAATCGACGACGTCATGCTTTTGATGTGGAGACGCCATTTTTTAAGTTTGAAGCGAAAGGGAGATTATTCAAAATTTGGTAACGATTGTTTTATTATGTAATATTGAAAATTGGATCTGAAATCTGAGATCTTATCGCCGATAAGTGGGCATTCAGGATAATAATATAGATGCATCTTAACCATCTCGGCCCCCATCTCCTTCCCCCTGTTACAAACAAATTTAACTTTTTGATCAACCCACATATTTTGCGAAGGCGGCGCGTTTGGCCTACATTGAGAAACTGACCTATCCTATTTTAGTAGGGATGGACGCAATAACTATGTTCGATTGCTATAATTAACTAAAAATGCGCTCTAATTTTCAAGTTGATAAAATTGAATCAGTGGCGAAATCAAAATTATAACCCTCTCATAAAGGGGCAGATCTCCGCAGCAAAAATACTCGATGCACTACTCGCACAACGTAATTTCCGCACACCAGACCAACCGCACCTCTGGCGCATCGTTAATTACACGTACGGAGTATGTTGGGTCCTTAAAAATGAATGGATCATCCAGGTCATTTATCAGCCTAGGAACAGTTTGAAAATCCGAAATCCCTGAAATACTGGAATCTTGACGAAATGTACAACTTTAAAGTTCGCGAAGAATGGACGTAGATAAGAACCCTGTATTTTCTAGATCATAAATCAAACTGATTTAGAGCACCGTGGTGTTTGATGTGATTTGTAGTATTAGGCTGAGCTATGAGATAAATCTACTCCTTAATGTAAATTCCTTAATGTAAGGTAGTAGTTGCCAGAGCTGAACGACGATGACCATTTCTGGATTGAAAAAAGAAAACGGAATATTTCCAGGATTTCATTCGACCAAGTTTCCACAAATTGGAATTGTTGTAATGCAATGACGTCAGTTCTCTTTTTGGGAGGGGGAAATATCAGTAATTGCTTAACCAGTACCGAAAACAAGCTATAAAATCATCAAATCCATTAATCATTTCTTAAAATTGCATCGGTAAAATTTCCATTAAAACGGCATTTCTCGAAACTAATTAAATAGAATATCAATTCGTTAAGTTATCCCAAATGTTCAAATGATATTCATGAGTGAGTTTATGTTTAGCTAATAATGCCTAAAGTCCGCGAATTCTTATTACGACAATTTTAATTGATTATTATTGTCATTAAAAAATTCGTTTCATTGATTGAAATGAAACGTTTCATTTACGTTTCATCTGCTAAAGGATGATACATTGAAGGTATTATGTAAGAAATCACAGTAAAATTGACCATCTCGTTTTTGTCTCAAATAAGGGGATGCCAAAAACCAATTTTATTGGTCAGCTAACATGAATGTTTCGAATAAGCGAATGTTTTCATGATATTTAAATTTGATACAATTTTATTTTCTTAAAATGTTGATTACAGTTGATTGGGAAATAAAAAATTTAAAAAAATAGAAATCCTGAAAACATTGTTTTATTGGTTGAATCATTTAAGACTAATAAAATTGGTTTTGGCAACTCATTATTTGAAATAGAAACGAGATGGTAATTTTTTACAGTGTAGAAATGTTCTGTGAAATGTTCTTTGCCAAATTTAAATTGAATCGATGCATTATTTTCGACTTGATGACATTTCTATGAGGGTTGCCATTGTGTGATCAGCCAACTCGAACGGTTTAGTAAAAGTTGTAAATATCGAAGCGGACTCAAGAAAATGAGAATTACTTTATCGTCTTCGCGCAGCAATTGAGAAAATAATGGTGGGAGGGTGACGTGACCTCAATACAGTCTCGAACAAATCTTGAGTTTTTCTTCCATTCTTCTCCCGAGACTCCCCCGGACACAATGTGGAATGGGGAAACATAAAAATATAGGGGTTGGGGTGGGGAACAAAAATACTCTCATTTTGGGGGTGCGGGTCTCGGGAGTGTCGAGCTACTCCACACCTCCACCCACGCCCACACCCACAACCCCGGGTTGGCGGCCTACGCGCCGTTTAGGGATGGATGATGGCGCCATTAACTGCATCCGCGTGGCGCCCCTTAACGGCCCGAGCATTTTCTCTCGTCACATGTTAAAGCACTGCTATCGACAATTCGTGTAGAACCCCCAAGAATGCATTGAGGGGGGGGGGGGGGAGAAGGGGAAGGGAATCTGGTGTGTTATTATATATGGGGGAGGCAAATTCCCAGTTACAAATCTCATTATAATAGCTAGGCCTTTTCATAATGTTTACGATGGGGTGTGCACTAGGCAACGCATTCTTCTCACATTGCATCAACAGAAAAAAAACGAATTCCTGGTATCAAATTGACACGTGTCTACCAAATAATGAACAAGAAAGATGCCAAGAATAGGAAAAATAATCTTTAGAATGTTTCCGTATCAATTTGTTATCCGTTCTTTGTTGGAGGTAGATGAAACACAAAAATGTGATTTTATCCAAGCTATGCATTTTTGACTGCCATTCAAGAATCTTATTTTGTGACGTCATCAATTTGGTCTGATCAGTGGGATAACGTGGAATTGCATCAAACGCGGTCAGGCAAACCTTTAAATAATCCTGAGGCCACATTTTGGTCTTTCAAATTTGATCCTCAACATCAAATGACGTCATCTGCGCATGCGCACAATTCACAATTCCGCTCAATCGATGGTTTTCAGGGAAAAGTGAATTTTCGTCATGAGTTTGACTTAAATATCTAGTTGAGGAATCAACTTTGATTTCTGGTCGCCTCAGAGTCTCCAATTTCAGTATTTGAGAATCACTGCGCCCACGAAAAAGGCACAATGATGATTCAGCTGTTTCACTCAAA
>JAQGBY010005759.1:0-14148 GCA_034698785.1 Mycogona germanica | reverse complement strand
TTCCAATATTGACAGCATATCCGTCACACTATCCAATCGACCAAATCTAGCGCTAACAAATCTAGCAGCCCTTCTTTGGACCATTACACCATACACACTCTGGGAAAGTAGGAGTCAAAGTATGAGTCAGATTTACATTGTGGTTCAATAATCATTATAGTGTGGCCCCTTCTTCTGCACCTGATAGGAGCTGGGCACACAATTTCTCCAACATTCAGTTTTAGAAGAGTTACTTACAACATCGTTGATTGGTTGTCTCTCGCGAACAGGCAACAGGACGTTCAGGCCGGGCTTCAGTTCATTTCTTTCGAAGGCAAGTTGTAACTAATAAATGAAGAGAAAACTTATCTGTGAATACCGAATGAAAAATGTGACTATAAAAACCACAACTTTCAGTAATGACTTATTCAAGCGTTGCCAAAACAGTACCCACGTGCTTAATTAAGGTTTTCAAGACTCATTTGAGAATTTTGTGTTCGCACACACTTTAACATAGTCGAAAAGGGTATAAAGATATTTGGTATTCCAAATAATTGCTAAGAAAAGATACTAAAAATAGATTATAAGGAAATAAGAGTAAATCTCATCTATCATATTTCCCGGCGTGAATGGCAAACTCCCACAGTCAAGGGGAGCTCCAGGAAACAATTGCCCAACACTAGGCACGCCAACCATTTATCCCCAAATTTCATGGCAAATCTTGCTAATCGTTCAGGAAATGACAGAAACACTAGAATAAAACATTTTATACCTCTTCATCACTGTCAATTTCAGAGTTTTCTGACTGAAATCCGTCTGCCGAATCGATATCTTCCTCATCTTGAAATTTCACACGTGTTGCCGACATCTTGTGAATTTGTTATTTGCCGAGAGATGACGTCACGAAACTATTAACTTTGATGTCGACTTGTCATTTCCTTAATAAAGTTAATCATAAAAATTAATTTGATAGCTTACATACTAGCAACATAAAATTATTAAATATAAATTATTTCTCTCCTAAGTAATTATTAATTAAGATTAAGAAATTCGAAGAATTTATGGATAAAACAAACCTTTTTGTATTTCAGAAATGATAAAAGTACTTCACAACAGTGTCATCGCCGTCAGTTTAATTATATTTCCTACGTAAATGTAGTTTTTCGATTCGGGCACGTTGAAATGTGTGGCGTATATAATGCAGTTTGGACTACATGACAAACGCACCCATTACATCGTGTCGTGTTGCTGAGCACGAACATATAAAATCGAGATTAGAAAAATCGGGAATTTGCCCACAAAAGCATGGCGTCTGTAATGCTCGGTAGTTTACGGCCAACTATTTCCGCTAAAAATTGGATAGATCTGCGCAAATTGTGATAAAATCGTTTGGTAAGTATATCCAGCTTATTTCTATTGTCTCGTTTCGTCGATTGCTGGGTTTAATGCGCTGTTGTTTTTCGTCGCAAACCCACTTAGGCCTAACTGGTTTTTGGGTAGGGGGTGACCGCCTAGGCCTAGCCCAGCCGTTTTTCTTTGTTGACATTCGCCGCGAATAACGTGAATGCCCGAGCGCACAAATTACATATTTAATCCACCAACGCCTCACCGCCAATCCCTGTCAACTCGGGAAAGCGCAACTGTGAAAATTGTTCCAAATAATAGCTGAAAAAGTTGGGATCTGGGGCTGGGACCTAGGTTAGAAATGGCCACTGTTGGCTTTGTTCCGATACTGTTTAAACTTTATCCCTCCGAATACATACGTTGAGACATCGCCCGTCTCCTGTAGAGAGTGGGCAACTGTATCGATTAGAGTCTCAACGCACCCATATCGTGGCGCCATGGTTTGCAAATGCCAGAATGCAGCCCAATTTAGTTTCGCGCAAACGAGATGATGCCCACTAAATTTCAGTCACAGTAATCCACAGTCATGTGCGTGACTGACCAATATAACTTGACATTTGACAGGTGATACATATTGTTCCCGTTTTAAAATGCGATCGTTACTAGTGGTGACCAGCAAAAACGATTTCAGCGCGATAGACTTTAGATTATGGTAGGGCCGGTTTCATATTTCCAACGTGGTGTTGCGGAATGGTGCCTGGATTCTAGATTTGTGTCCTTTTTGATTTTTTGGTCGAAGCCATTTTTCACTCACATCAAATACGCGTGTGCCGTTTCGGAGGATATGTTTTTTCTAGGAATGCAATGTTTGTTCCCGTGTTTTGATAACCGTTTCATCACGTCCCCCAATTGTTTCTCCAATTTTCGGGTAAGGCCTTGGATCTTTTGTGATCATCCTGCCACTGCAGTGCTTCAAATGAGGACCTACATGTGGAGCTGAACTTTGAACCACTCTGACGTTGTTCCGAACCCTGCGCATTAGGTATGAGACTAATGCGTAACTCGGTCGTTTTGGGACCTTTCATCTGTTAGGTCCTCTCGTGGACTGTGCCCCCAGTGTCACGTGGTTTGCGTCACACTTGACGCAACATTTGGTCATAAAGTAAAAGCATTGGATGTAATTTCTTTGAAAATGAGGACAAGAAACGTGTAGCAGTTAGCTCAAGACTAAATCCAACTGAAATTGTCGCGTGAAATGTTTTTTCTGCAGCGAGATTATGCTCTTTACTCGTAACCCATGCTTGAGATGTTCATTTTCATTGTTAAACATGAAAGAATCGCCGTCGTCTGACGGTATTTCACCCTTTCTCAACGTTTTTTATTTCTTTGTCCAAATCTAGATAAGACTATACAAATGGATCATTGGGAATTTTAAATCACACCTCGAGTGTAGACCGGAAGTTTGCCTCGAGTACACATGCTAACGCGCCTCCTTTAAGATTGTACGGGGTCCTGGGACATTTAGGGCACTGCATGGGCAGTAGTTTTTGGAGTTTAGACTAGACGTATGCTATCCATGACGCATAAGTTTGAGGATTTGTTTTGGTGTGTCAATGGTCAACCGGTCAAGTTCAGTTGACAATCATGCCAGGAGAGGCCAGGCAGATTCTCATGTTAGACGCAGTCTAGATTCTATGTTCGTACAGGAAAGC
Source organism: Mycogona germanica (assembly GCA_034698785.1). Classification (NCBI taxonomy): domain Eukaryota; kingdom Metazoa; phylum Arthropoda; class Diplopoda; order Chordeumatida; family Chordeumatidae; genus Mycogona; species Mycogona germanica. The sequence continues at coordinate 11,113 of JAQGBY010005759.1, read as the reverse complement.
GTGGCTTCGGGCCACCATGTGCCAATATTTGCATTTCTGGTTTGTCACGACAGGTGTCGCAGGTGCGTAGCTCTTGGCCTGTGGCAACTGTGACTTTCGTTTGGTGCGAGGGAAATGCCCAATTTCAATGTAAATGTGCGTTAAGGTGGTTCCTTGTGGGCCTGACTGAAGCAATTCCTAATTAGGTGTATATTTTCCGACGCCGGTAGAAATAGTCTTGAACCTCTCGTCCACCCTCGAAAGACGTCTACGGGGCCAAATTTGAGGTTAGTCATGATCGATTAAATCCTAATTCCGGGAATAACACAAAACACATGGAAGCAATTGACACGTACATTGACATTTAACACGTGTATGTAAAGTTTGTGTTCCCTTTTAAGGCTATATAGACTGTAAGATACGTGATAGGAATTGTGACAGGTGATTCACGTTACCGATTTGTATTCTCTTCCAAAGGTGACAGAACATTCCGATACTATATTGTCTTTTTTTTTAAACAAAACATGTTGCGTTGTTTTAAAATTCGTTTTATTTTTGGCTGGCGGACTACCAGCGTCTCCGTCGCAAGGCCTCCCATGTTGTCCCATCAGTATAAATCCGATGAGTGAACCGATGCGGGGCTCGAACCCACAACTCTGTCATTCATGGGCAAACTGTCCACTAGGCTCAGGTCTTTATCGAATTCCAGACGACTGCACGATTGGCAAAATCTTATCTTGGGCGATGAGTTCAGATTATTTATTGTCTTCCAAGTAGTAATTCCAAAGAGGGGTCGAACCTATTTGTTTAGTGAACGAAGAAGATTCGATTCGATAACGATCAGAAATAATATGGATTCGTTATTGTTGCGCCGAAAAAAAAGTTGTGAACAATTGGCATCTTGCACGAGAACTAGAATGAGTCTGGCTACCAGCTTTACTACCATTTTCGGTTGACTCACACGGCTACAACTTCACCAAAAACGCTGAGAATTTCCCGTCACACCTTTCTCACAGGCTACCTGCCCTCTAGGATTTCCAGTTCGTTGGTTCCCTGCGAATCACCTGCTCCTGGAAAAAAGCAGTATGCGATCTATTAATCTCATGCCGATACTAAATATCTGCGTCATTCGTTTGTTAGGGGACAATCGGCGAATGGCAGTCAGTGGATGAGGTTCCACCATCGTGACCTTGCGATGATACAGACGCGCGCTCCTCTCGTCCGAAAGCGCTGTTATGTTGTTGGTCGGGAGATATCGGAGCTCTCCACTCACCACACGTGGGGTCTTGTTTGTTTTCAGATTTGCATTGCTTCAGATAGTGTCTCCGGATTTTCACAATCGCCGGGGTGCGACGCGAACAAATGAGCGTTCGCTGCGATTCGCGCCATTTTTCATAACGTTCGCCTCGTTGATGTGCACGGGACAATTTGTTTAGAAGCGTGTTTCTGTCGTGTTTATTTGTCCAGAGATGGAACAGTTTGTTGCCGCACCTGAGGACAGACTTCTGGCGGAAAGTATGGCGGACCTTTATTTTCTTTTTTGGTAACTTGGCCTGAGCCGTCCGCCAAAATGTAAGCAATCTCTCCGCCAAGTGCGCCATTAGTTTTCAAGATCGTCACGAATTTTGCGGCTTAATTTCCGAACTGTTTCTGGTGGGGCTTTTTACTGACTGATCCGTTTTTTCGGATTTGGGATCAGACATAGTAGAAACGGCAAAGCATGAATATTGGTCTCAAATGAAAACTCTACAAAACAAATCAATCGCCACACTTTGCAATTTCAACTGCTCGTCTGAAGCGACCACCGGTACACTCAGCATACATTTTCACTCACATCTGTTTTTGTACCAGTTAAAAAAAAATAATAATATACCTTATTTTTGAATGATAGGCCAAGCTGCTTCCAGTGACCCCCCAAGAGTCTTTCAAGGAATCGCTCCAATGGGTTTGAACCGCCCGTAACCGCAGCACCTACCGCCCCTCAGTCACTCCAACCAGCCGGTCGAGTCTCGCGCGGAGAGTCGCCCGCCCGTTCCGTCCACCAGGGGTCGCCATTGTCTAGCGCCACCATGACGTAAGAGTGCGCCACCATTAACCACCCAAACACATTCGTCTCCCGTCATCTTGCTCGTCACGTGGTGCGCGTTCCGGTTCCACTTTTCTTTTTGTCTCCGCGCATCTCACATGCGCGCCAGTCTCGTCCTTCTCCAATGAGGTGGCGCCACTGCGGCAACCTCCACCTTGGCACGCCGGTGTTGCCCCTCACTGCCAGCTGACCTCGGTGACCTCTCGCTATCCCACCATCTCTCATCTCTGGGACTGCACAGCAGCGCACGCCCGGACCGGGGGGCCGCACGTCATCAACGCCAGCATCATCATTCCGTCTTCGTGCATCTAAAGGGCCGGCGTCCAGCCACACGCCCGGTAATCATCTTAATCGGGAACAGCATCGGGGGAAAGACAAAATGAATGACCAACTCTCCAGACGTCGACAATTGACGCCCCCAATGTTAGATTTGATAACCCTGGTTTAAATTATTTTTTTTGTAAAATCGAATTTCGGGGCACTACCCGAATCATTCCATATTGATATTTGGCTCAATCAAAGTTTCTTTCGTTTTGATCTAACACGTACGCATTCAGAAATCTTCAATGTTGATTTAATCACGATGGCGTTTCCATGAAATATACCATGGTGTATTTTCAACAGTTACTCGAATTTTTGTTGTCCAAGATCTTAATAACAAAAAAAAATTCAAAGGGTTTTAGGCGTTTGTCGTATTACAACATATGTTATTCAATTGTGGATTGCATTTTGACACTTCATTCGTTTTCGCTTTATTCATTCGTTAGGAAATAATAGTTGAGTTTCAACAACTCTGCTGTTAAGGAAATGGCAGTTATTCCCCGATCAATATTGGTACTAATGGTTTTTCCTCTTATTACATCCCAGGTGGAGACACCATGCGATTGGCAGTCCCGCTGCACTGATGGCGAGTAGTTCTACTCCTAATCATGACTTTGCACCTGCCTGGCTGCGACTACCTACAAATGCCCAGGTGAGTAATTTTGAGTAAACAATTTGTTTTAGAGAAAATCCAACGCTTATCAAGGGTAAAGGGAAAGAGTCTGAAGCTTAGGATTGCATATATATAGTTTTGCAATGCATTACTGCTGTCGTAATCGTACTGAAATGGTTACTTTTTCCTGTCTTGTCCTCACAGAGGGCGTCCGGAACATCGTCCGGCGACTCAGTGATCCGCCGCGGCGGCGACCACCCCGACAGCACCGCCACTTTCAGCGGTGGTCCAATCACCAATCCCGCTGGCCCCAAGCAGCTTAAGAGCCTCTCTCAGGAGCAGCAGCGTCGTGATCGCGGTCGCGCCGCCTTCCCCTTCAGACACCATTCCATCGACGCCGACGATCATCACCACAACCAGAGGTCGCTTGGTATCGGCGGCAACTCTGGCAACAGTAGTAGCAGCAGCAACGGTGACTACCGTCTGCACGCCGGCCAGCGCCAGCACTCCGGCTCGCAGCCGTCCCTGGGCGGGTCGGGCGGTTCTGGCACCAGGCGGCCACTGAGTCGACAGGATTTCCGAGACGGTTCAAAGGGATTCGGCGGTGGTAATAACTTCGAGCACCACAATGGCGGCGGTGACCACTATCGTAGTGATACCCATTGGGGTCGCCAACGCAGTTTCGACCGCTCCGGGCGCAGCGGATCAGGAACTGGCTCTGACTTGACTCCAGCTTCGTCCCGAAGTAGTGGCGGAACTGCCGGAGCCAAGTGGCGAGAGGATCCGGTTGACCACATCGACAAGTTCGACAAGGATTTTCCGTCGCTGAAGAGCGGCGGCGGCGAGTCGGTGTCTGCGTCGTCGGCCGGGATTGGGGACGGCTCAGTGACGTCAGTCAGCAGCGTGTGGCAGCTTGACAAGAGCCGGAGCGGCAAGATCCAGCTTAGCGGCGCCGGCGGGCTGCTGGGCAAGCGACTGCACCTGGTCAAGAAGCAGCCGGCCCGTGGCGACGTGTCGGCTGCCACGCCTACCACTGCCGTCTCCAAACTCAGCGCCAACGCCGGCAACAGCACCACCACCAGTCCCGGCGGTAAGTTGTGGCACGAGATCGATTTAATTATTTTTTCGTTGGTGCTTCATGCATTGTCCCCAGCATGTGAGATTGCAAATATCTTACAAAATTAATATCACTTATTCTATTTAATAATCGACTGTAGTCAACCGCACTACAGGCGTTACGTACCTCTGGTGCTTAGGCACTATGCGAGGGGCACGTCCAGTACCCCGGGATCGATATTTTCGAGAGCCCGCGCCAGGAATCGAACCCGGGACCGCCGAGCCACAGTCAGTTGATAAACCAACTGGGCTACGACGAGTCGTACTATTCAAAGATATGGTCTATTCAATAAAGGATTATTTATCCTGGTTTCGGTTAGGCGAATTGTATTGTTGGGGGATCTATCTGTGCCTCCCCTAAATCTGACTACGTAAGTTGAAAAATAAAATTCCGTGGTATTTAGTTTTTGCTGCCGAGAATCTTAGCAATCGGCCACCCGCCGATGCCACAATGTAATTTAATACTTTGTTTATTGTACTCCTATATCCGTAGCCATTGATAGAATACCTAAATGGCAACACAAGTGACAAGCGAATTTATCTACTCGAAATTATGTTTCTGAACACGTAGTGCAGCATACTTACATCTGAACTATTCTCGTGTGTCCAAATATATGGTGGATCACCAAATTATAGCGGTCCAATAAATGAAACTCAGCAAATTCAGATCTGGGACATCCGGTCACCCTAACGAACATATAGATAAAAATATTTTTTATTTGTTTGCTTAAAATGGCGTTTGCTAATATGTCCGAAACACCATTGAAAGATGGCCAAAGCTTTACCAAGAACGTATAATTAGCGAATATCAATTAAAATATAGCACTATAGCCGATTCTGTACCCCACTTAGTGCTACAGAACTATACGAAAGACACATTTTCTCAAGTATATCGGGATCGAATAATCGAACCCGAGGCCGCCGAGCCAGTCAGTCGCAATACCGACTTTGCTACGACGAGTCGTACAACGTTTTGATTAAACTCGTTATAAATTTATATACGAGATTTCAAATAACTCAATGTGTTCAGGCCTTTTAATCGACATTCCCTTGGACCGCGTTTAATATCGCTGACAGATTTTTAAAGCGATGACGATTCACGTGGTGCTTTACCGAAAACTAATTGACATCGTATTTTCTTATTCGTTCAGGCAATACGACCACAGTCACCAATAATGGGTCCACATCAGTCTACCGAACGTTGGGCTCCACCAAGGTTAGTTACACAAATTTATTAAGCTTAGGGGGCTTATCTCGACCCCTGACTCAGAAGCGCTGTGGTCAACCAACGTTACTTCGTAATTGAACAGTTTGCCCTTCAATTTCCGGTTATCTAAGTACTGCCATGTCGCGTGAGAGTGGAGTTAATGCACTCCAGAAATTGCTGGAGTCTTGTGCTCTTCTCTAATTATGAAATTGTTTTCCGTAGGGACCAATGCTTCGACGACCGAGCAAGGACAGCGGAAAGTTGAACGGATTGCCGAGCAAGGTGAGAGCATCATATACTTATCTGTATTTTTGCCCCTTTCATCAATCCCAGTTGCTCGAATGTATCTGTGGTTGATGCACACTGCGGAAAATTGAACGAACGCGATTCAGAATCGGCTTTCATTTAGTGACACGTGTTCTTAAACGCTGTGTTAAAAGTGCTGCACTGCGTAGTAATTAGACACTCTGGACATACAGATACCTCAATAGCAGCTAAAAGATAGTCGAGTGGTAAAAAGAGTAGAACATTTTGTCCATAATGATATTTGCCTGGGTTCGAATCAATTCTGTCCAGCTCAAAATTCTGGGGTTCGGTGTTCGAATCCAGGTTAGAGTTCAAATTAATTTATTGGCCGGTGAGCCCTTCAACGGTGCGGCCCCCATATTTGGTGCGAGAGTATCGGCGAGGAAAGCATAGAATATCGACAATAATCTAATTCTGGTTAACGTTGTACTTAAACTCGGGATTATTAATCGGGAGGTAATTAAAACTGGACACATTGTAGGCGTTTACTTAACGCTGAAGACTATGCCCAAATATCTTAAAAATGTAGTTGCGTTTGCACACCTTGGCGATCGCAACTCCGTCCCGAGTTCCAGTATGATGGTCGCCCGTTATAGTAAATCGGTGTAGCTACCCTCGAATCCGAGCCTTTTCTCCACTTCCCTTCCCCGCCACCTCGCCCGACCTCAATCTCGGTGTCTCGCCTCCTGCCTTTCCCGCAGAGTATCCCTCCCCCCTCGCCGCCCGCCGCCATTCCAGTCCCGTCTCCGCCGGTCCCCTCCACCGTTTCCGCCACCGCCGCCGCCGCCGATGTACTTAACGCCTGCTGTTTGGTGACGCACCCCAAGAGCCTCCTGCTGGCCGCCAACAAGAGCGACTTCCTGCGGGAGCTCCGGGACGACGTTGAGCGAGAGGAGGAGATCGTCGGCGTCGACGGCAGTGGCGACCCCGACCAGCCGTTCGCCACCAACGCCGTCGAGCAGTGCAACGGGCACGATGAGGATGTCGGTGCCGGCAGTGGAAGTGACGACGGTATCGACGCTCGCGAGGCTGCCGCTGAAGTCGTAGTCAACGGAATCGATGAACAGGTATGTCGTGAAATCGGGGTGTAATATTAGCAGACACTATTAGATTGTTCCTCGATTGGTCAAGTTGGTGCCGTGCCTGTGCTGATTAGAATATTGGGTATAAGCTTGAATTCGTTTTCCAAATAGTGCTGAAGCACCATGGTGGGCAAAAGTAATATAATAATTTGCGATCTGTGCTTCTCCAAGGTAAATGACGAGGAGTTACCCGCCGTTAATGGCATCAACATCCGAGGCTCTACTGGGGATTATTCGCCGGGCAACGAGATTCTCTCCCGGTCTCTGGAGGCCGAGCAGAGGTGAGATTTTCATTTTTTTTATTTACCCATTTACCCAGACTCGCACTATCCAATTTCTTGGTGACGTTTCTGTTGCTGTCGTTGGTGAGGAGCAATTTTAATATATTTTTTGTCTGCCGGTTTTCGTTCGACAGGCTGCTGCGTGAAATGGGCTGGAAGGAGGAGGGCTCTGAAGACGAGGACGTCTACGCGCCACTAACAGAGGACGAGATGAAGGAGTTCGAAAGTCTGTCCAAGCAGGTCAGATTTTTTTTTGTGGCGACGATATGTTTGTTCACGTGTGTCCCAAATAGTACGGAAGTGCATCGTGTTTGAGAAGGAAAAAGAAATTTGTCAAGCCGCCTATTGGCCAAACAGTTACCAACTCTGTTGTTCTTTTGGTTCCTTGCCGACAGATTCCCAAGCGCAACGGATTCCAGCGGAACGTCCAGTTTACGTGGAGCCCGAAGCGTGTGCTTACCATACCAAGTGCTTTACATTTAGAGAGCGGTGGCAGCAGCACGTCCACTTCCAGCGATTCGGATTCGGACTAGATCTCAAACCAACAGCGAGCGCCCGCCGCCCATCCGACGAGCGCGACGGTGGCGGCGGCCGGCTGAATGGAAAACAAAAAGCAAAAAATAAGTTTTCTGTTTTTCGGGCTCTCGCGGAACTCGCCCCTTCGGTGATAACGGACGACGTACTTGACAGATTTTTGGAACGTTTCAAGTTTGAATATTTTTTCAGGTTTTTTTTTTGTCTTCGTTGCGTTTTTGGCTTGGCTTTGTTTTTGTGCACCGCGACTTTGTGAACGCTCGAAACGATATCTGTTTTTTGTTTCACTTCTGAATCGCCTCCCCAACACAAACCTAATTATCTTGATTTTCTCCCTCCCCATTTCCAAACGTAAGAACTACGAAAAATAGAGGAACATTTTTTGTTTTTACTTCTTCCCTTCGCGAGTCGCTTCTCTGACGCCCCAAGTTATATATATAAATATTGTAGGTTGGATCAAGACCAAGTTAGACTTTAAAAAAAAAAACAGAAAAATAATGCTACGTGTGCTACGATTCCTCCCTCGCCTCTTACCCAGCGCTACAGTGACTGGGATCTTATTTGCAGATTCAACGCGGACAGCCCTGCGACATTGTGGTGCAAACACTCGAGATTTTGCGCCGAACTTTTAAAATGAGAACCTTACATGGTGGTGTTGATTTTTGACACAGAGATTTGTCTCTGGTCGCGTTGTACTGAACATTGACTAGCTCGTATATATATTTTTTTTCTTTGCTCAGCCGTTCATCATCGACCAAATCCTTCCTTCAAATGTAGACAGAATTGTCTTGTTATCCCCATGCAGATGATCATCTGACGAACAAACTAACTTTCCAAAGTTCCGTAGAATGGAATTTCGGTTCACCAATTGCAGTCAGTAATAACCTCGGCCAAAGCGCAGCCGTCGACAATAAAAAAAATCATCTCATCCATCGAAGACAGCAACGATTTGGTGCTGCCAAACTCGATGGGAACTACGGTTGACCACGAAACGTCGCCCAAAAATTTGATTTGGTCGCCATTGTTTTTCTTTTCTTTTTAAATTCGGGGAAATTACCCTGTCGATTGTTGAAAGACTGTTTCTGCACCGGCCTTTTTTTGTGTGGCGGCAACAGTGAAACAGATGCTCTTGGCTCCAACATGTTCAACTGGAGTCGACTTTAAGAAGTGCATGTTATGTTTGGCCCAATTTCTCTCCCCCAACCCCTGTTCATCTATATGATAAATCGATTCAAGTGTCCCGAGGATCTCCTGACGCACCGGTTCATTTTTTTAACGCGCCCTTTCCCTTCCGACCATCTTTCTCAAAGTGATTCTGCCAAGAAATATGGTTAGCATCCCTTCTCGAGGTTCTTTTTTTTGTTCCACCATGGCCTCTCCCACCACTAACGACAAATCCAAGTTGATTTGTGTGAACGGAGCGCCCCCGAGACAAATACACGCTTTTCATTGATTGGTGGTCGATTTTTTGCGCCCGCTCCTCGGTTGTGTCTGATACAAATTTCTGTCCCCATATTATTATGAAAAAAGAATATGTGAGATGACATTACTATATTTGTAAAAAAAAAATGTTTGCATTTGATGATTATATTGGTCTCTCAACAGTGATATATGATGCAGAAAAAATAAAACGCAAATGTCAATAATCCAGTGGTCATTGTAAATTCGTCCGCCATATTAAGTAAAAATGGATATTTTTTCTTATTTCCCCTTCATTTGAGGTAGTGCGCTTATTAATATATTTTATATTTATTTGGAATATATAAAAGTGAAACTGAATTTGATATTTGGAGTCAAATTTTACAAATTCCTATGCAAATAGAAAATGTCAATTTAAGAAAAATTGAAAAACGCCTTAGTTTTTTTTTGTTCACATTGAGCTAGCGCAATATTAATTTTTCTTGGAGTTTATTTTTGGATTCAGTTGTTGGATTAACCAAATTAAGTTTTCAAATCAGTTTCATGGCGTGGTTTATTTTTTTTATTCAATCGTAAGGAAATTTGTGAGAAGAGGATGATAACAAACAACTCGTTGCTGGCTCTAGTAACAAATAGTGAAAAAACTACATTTGGCTAACCGGTAAAACTCCGTTTACATACTTAGTGAAATTGTAATTTGATACTGGCAAAAATAGTGAAAAACTACATTTGGCTAACCGGTAAAACTCCGTTTACATACTCAGTGAAATTGTAATTTGATACTGGCAAAAATGTCATTAAATTCTGAGAATGTATGAAACACAATCATACACTTATTTATCACAGTCGAGATGCAATTAATCTCATTGCTCAAGATACGAGAGGGGCGGAAGAGCACGTCATCAATCAAACTCGGCTTACCTGGACAAGGAAGTAGATTACGATCTATCACCAGTCTTAGGTCAATGAGTTAAGTTCAAGAGGAGAGCGCTCGGAACTGGACAATTGCGTGCGAGAGCCACAGGGAATCTGAATTATTAGATGTCTGTGATGTTGAGACACAGTGTCAATATCCAGTTTGAAGTTTTTGGCAAGGTTTATATAAATACTGGGGTTTTAGCATTACTTTAAAAAATAAAATAGTGCCGAAGCACGCCGAATCGGATGTCGAGTTAATGACCATTTTGCCGAAAAAGCAAAACGTTGAAAGCTAGATAGATTTAGCAGTGTAATCCGAAAGTTACATTAATCAATGGTGGATATTTGAAAATATATTCTCGTTGACCAACGCTACACTGGCGTTGCGTTGGTCAACGAGAATATATTTTTTACGTTACTTTTTGTAGGCAACTGATGCGAGAGAGAGAGTGGCAAAATGGATCTATTTTTATAAGCAAACTCCATTGACCGCTGTACGTAAATATCCCGTATAGTAAACTGTCCAAGAGTCCTAAACAGCTGAACGGTGCCGATAGAAATATGTCTATCCTTGGGGACAAAAAACACTGTCCTAATCATCATGTTCTGTAGCTTCTGCATCATTCGAATTCTTATGTAGCTGTCTGATCCCCAAAACAGGATATAAGAGTTAACATAACTCAGACAAAAAGCATTATACAACTGTAGCCAAAATGAGAGGCCCAAGGAGCCTCGAATACGAAACATTTGAGCAATACTCGAGCATAATTTTATTTAAACCCGAGACAAACATTCACTCCAACTCAAATCACTGCACAATAGCAACCCCAAATATTTGATTAACCCTTTGACCGGCAGTGTCATATATGCTATGACGCTGCCAAGTGCATCCCTGTCGGCAGCGTCATATCGCATATGACGCTGCACTTTGCCGATTTTTCCTGCCTCTCCCGTGAATCCCCTAGTCATGGGTCCGATACCATTAGAATCACGTTTTCATGGCCTTTCTAATGGTGTCGGCCTTATGACTGTGCTGTCACTGTGTCGCTATCTAGCGGCGACACAGTGATGCGTGGAGTGCAGAAATACGCATGCGCCAAAAAAAGATAGACAAACATGGCCGCTCGTGTAAAATCGACACGCAAACGTGGCGCATCCGCGCCGAATTTGTCAGATTTGGACCCGAATTTGCCGGATCAAGTGCTGGATGACCCCGAGGATAGTGCTACGGATGTGTCGGGGTCATCCAGC
>JAQGBY010005758.1:0-14150 GCA_034698785.1 Mycogona germanica | reverse complement strand
AACTCCAGAATCCGATGGCGCACATGAAAGGGGAGGGGTCGACCGTTGGCAAACACGCCACCCAATTGGTTGACGCCGCCCTGGCCTGAAATAAATCAATTAAAAATTATAAATTGTCAATGATATTTCAGCAAAAAGCAAAACAGAGTAAGCTTATTCGCGTAATAAAGTAATTTATTTATTAATTTATTTATTATTACATAATCTTCCTGTTGTGACCCGTCACTTCAGTGAATTAAAAAAAAAAAAAAATTATACAGAACAAATTTGTACGCGACAAATATTGAGTCTTACAAATGTACGGTCATTAATTAATATCTATACAATCTTGTAAAGCTAATTTTCTAAATAGTAAATAGACGCTTAGTCATTATTCAATTTAAAAATGTGGTAAAAAAATTCCTTTTTATTTTTCAAATTATTGGGTTGTAACGAAAGTCTTGGGTGAGTTCTTGAACCTTTGCCTATATGTTTCGCAAATCTACATTTTCTTAATTTTCTTATCTCCGAGAAGAAGTTTTAAATTTTCTTTAAGACTATTTTCGTTGCCGAGTTTCTAATTGTAGTCCTGCAAATCCCATCGTTTTAGTTAATACTACTATCGGCTCCTATTCCCTTTCCTTGAGTTATTCAATTTAATGTTGGAAATCTATTCAAGGATACGGCGAATAAAACCGCATTTGAATAATTTTATCACCATGTACATTTTTTATGAATTTATCTTTTAGTTTACTACATTATTGGAAATACCGAGGTTCAGAACTTTTGCCGAAAACATATTTAATTTAAAAATAATACTATAATCTATTGTTGATCGTGCCTTCATGTAAATCTTTTAACCAAACTAAACAAAGTTGTAAGTTTAATTATTTCTATCATTTAAAACAATTATAATAACGATAATCAAATTTATAGAGAATTCATTAAAACTCAAAGGAACGATTCGTTTTTGGGCAGACAAAAAATGAAACATTTACTACCGACGAAAAAGTAAAAAGTCCGTTGAAGTTAGTCGAAGCAAAGGTTGAGATTTGAAAAGCTCCGCCCGAATTTGGCTTTTCTGCATTGCACGTACGGCAATCTTTTCTTTGCATCTTGAATATTCGATTACGAAATTCCCTTCAGCAAAACCTTGTATTCAAACCTTACGAAATGTTTTAAATGTCGTCTGTAAATGAATTGAATAGCTATATTAAAAAATTAATATTGTCGTACAATTTGAGGCGTCGTATTTTTTTTTACAGTTTTTTTCATTTAGACCATTTAGCAAAATATCAAATTAACTTAAATTTATGTTGTTGAAAAAGCGAAGATATGTTGGTGAAAAAATGAAACATTCGCAAATGCAAAATTAACTATCAAAGCAATTGAAATTCTAACTTACCTCTGTGACTCATTTTCCGATGTCCACTTGATGAAATATGCAAATTAGCAAAATATCCGTTTTATCTGATGGTCGACGAACGATTTTGTTTAACCGATTTACACTCACTATATGTTGTGCTTCTTTCCCACACAAGATTTTGAACTCATAGAACTACGAGTAATTTTGTTTTGGATTCGTAGTCTGAAGTTTATTAAATGAGCAGTTGTCAAAACTCAACACCGAAACTTGAATTTTATTTTGGAGAACAACATCCGGGTTTTCTAGCATCACTCAGACAAAGAAAAGACTAAACAAATTGCGAATTAAATTATTAATCCTGTTGTCAAAGTTTCTCGTTTTCAGGATTCGCGATCCGTCAAACTTTTTTGAGCGGTCTTTTAAACAGTCTTCGCTAAACCGATTTTCTAGGTGTTGTTGTCCTTCAATTAATTGGAACGAAAAACAGGAACTCGCGAAACGGACACGCGACTTCGTAAAAGGTCCCGATCCGGAATGTGTGTGTGTCTAAGGCGGATGTGACGGCTCGCGATCCCTGGAGACCGGAAACGCCGTCACTGCACGAGGTCGCTTCGATCTCTGGCGACTGGCACGCGCTCGGGCAAAGCGCGTGATCTCTTGCACGCGCTCAATTCATTTGAATGGAGGCAGCACCAACCCTAAACTCCTTATACACTCTTAGAGAGAGAGAGAGAGAGATCTCCTCCCATCTATTTCCCCCAGAACCAACCCAACCCACTTCTCTCTCTCTCTATCCATCCATCCATCCATCCAATCCATTTCATTCAGCTCACCGCACTCGGATCGCTCGTGCAAGTGCGGGTCTGATCGCGGGTACGTCATCAGAGTGGGTCAATCTGAGATGCAAAGCTGGATTTGGTGGAACTTCGGAAGTTTAGCGCTTCTTTTTTTACCGACAGCGATGTCTGGTGAAATCATTAGTCGGCACCGAGCTTAATCAAGTAGAAGCACGCATCACCTATTTATAGATGACGACATCCTATCCTAGGTGGATCAGATTACGAGCACTACCATTTTAAAAACAATTAAAAATAGATGTTAATTATTAACTGATCAATTATGTCGTCTGAACTGATCAGGGATATAGTTCATGATCAATGGCAGTTCCATAACACCACTGTAAGAAGAACTAATGCTTCTAATGCATATAATAATAAATTAAAATTATAAGTAGCACAAATTAAAAATTAGAATTTAACTTCTATCGACTTTTGTCCAGCTGTGTCCCGGATTCAGCGTCCAATTCGTGTGACTTAATGAAAATCCCATGACGTTCTGCTCCATGCAATATCCATTTTATTTATAGGTCTAATTCAGTTCCGCGGAGCAAAACTCCATCATGTAAACGGCCCTTTACAGACGTCCTTAAAGGATTCAACAATGGCAACAACTTATCGCAAGTTGCTGCCCATTTACTTAGAAGCAGACTGTTTTTATTAGAACATGGCAAACTATTGCTGTCTATTTTTCTTTTTTATTGTCTTCCATCTCTAAAAGAAAACTTAGATCATTGAGCCCGGACAAATGACAATATTTACAATTTTGAAAAAACAAACAAAAAAAGATAGTTTTCTGACATCTCAGTAATCATTTCTCACATCTACTGAAAACCGTTACAACAACGTCAACGTTTCAGTCATCGTTAGGAGAGGGGTGTGGAAAAAGTATGGCGGATTCACTCCGTATTTGGTGACGTTTCCCGAGGCGCCAGACTAAAACGTTAATCAATCTGACCACTAGGTGGATCCTAGTTCTGGTCAATAAATCTGGTCAACAACTGAGGACGTTAGACAATTTTTGGCACATCTTAAAGTTGCCGGAAGTGGACTCCAACACTCTAGAACTGTCACACTCTATGGCCAGCAACGTCAAGACCATATCCACTAACGGTCGTCAAAACCGAGAGACCAGCCTCCAGGAGGGGTCGCTGCCATCCGCATGACAGCACACCTGCCGCCACCGTCACCACCGACGCCGTCCTCTCGACCCCCTTAAACTCCCTGCCCTCCCCTCGGCACGTGCACATGGGGCGGCGGCGGCGGCGCACGTGTAGACGTTGTGCACGAGCACGCGCGGACGCGCGCGCGCCAGAATATCCTTTATCTGTTCTGCTCGGGAAGATGCGAATCGGAGCAGCTGCTTGTGTTTGCATACCTGACTGCCTGCACGATGCGATTAGTAAAATTCCAGACACATTGCTCTGATTTTACAGTCTGATTGTTACTTGCCACATCGCAGTTGGCGAGTCGCGGCGCGGCGCCCCGAGCATCTCTCTCTCTCACTCTCTCTCTCTCTCACACTAGCCTCACTCCTCCTCTCCACCACCCACCATCCACCAAACCCTCCAACCATTGCCACCCACCCCTTTTGGTGGAGGAGCCTTGGCGAATTTCATGCTCAATCGGTGATGCTCAGTTAACTGCTTGATTTTCCAGGCAGCTTCCTCTGCTTTCTCTCTCTCTCTCTCTCTCTCTCTCACTCTCTCGCGCGTTCTGCCTGCATCTTCCTGAGAACCTACACTGCAAACGACGGTGTCTACAATCTAGACACGAAGACGTCCGATCCTTTTTTTTTAATTCACTGAAGTGACGGATCACAACAGGAAGATTCTGTACCCCTCTCAGTGCTTAGGCACTATGTGAGAGGCACATTTTCACTAGTACCCCGGGATCGAATAATCGAGAGCTCGCGCCGGGAATCGAAACCGGGACCGCCGAAGCAAAGTCCGTCGCTTAACCAACTGCGATACGACGAGTCGTATTTGATCCTTGACAAAGACAATCAGTTTTTATAATAATATTTTACTGTTATTTCAATTTGAACTGGCAATTCGGTGCTGTCCCGAATTCACCCTTTCTCGGCAAATTGTAATTGTCTACAATTTTTAATATGTAAAACTCCGTCGTGTAATTGGTTTGCCAAATGCGAATAAATAGTTTGGTCAAACACTTAATATCTATGTCAGTGGTTTTCTCGAGTCTGTCTATGGATGAACGGTTAGTAGGTTCGAACCCCGGTCAGTGATAGTGAGAGTGACAGAGAAATCGACAGGACACATGAAGCAGTGAAGCCAAGAGTAGCGTAACTCGCTTTTATGAGCTTTTTTTTTAGTAATAAACGAAAATGTATTGTTGACATGTGAAACTATCGAAAGAAAATGTCACGTAAGACAAAGCGCGCCAACAGATGGCAGCAAATGCTGTAGTGACACAAGTAAAATCTTTCGTTTCTCAATTAAAAATCCACCCCCTCATTTCGAATATGATAAATCATATTCTTAAACGTCTGCGCCCACAAACATTGTTAACGAAAGAGAATCGAACCCACAATCTCAAATTTCCCAGACCAGTGTCGATCGAACAAGCAACACACTTTCGGCATAAATGCGACCCGCCATGCACTCCAAACTCAATCATATGCTACGTCATGAGACGTATCATCCACCCTGACGTAGTTTCGAACCCCAGAATTATCATCACTGACAAGAACATATGAAGTACCATTGAGATCGGCCCACTCGATCCATTCGGCAGAAGACGATCCGCATGACGTTTCATCCGCGCACAACACGGCGGGAAAAACCATCTTATTGCTGAAATTAGCAAACATTATTACAGTTGATATTTATGTAAACAAAACTCCCGTTGATCAGAACTATTGGTGCGCTGTGCGGGTCTCAGTAAGCCCATGTAGCGAACACAACGACCGAAAACGAATCACCACCACCACCCCTTCCCCCTACCCCTCCCCCACACCCCGTTACCCCTCTCGTCTCCATCCGTGCACCAAACACAAACTACAAAACCAAACTTCTGGGCTGCTGCTTCCAGTGGCGCGCATAACCCATTCGTCTATGTGTGTTAACGCGCGCGCTCTATATTGCCATGGGAGGGAATCAAATGGAAAACTGGCGGAAAGCGGGGGTGTGAAATTTGTCGAGGGGATATGGAGGGGGGGGAGGAGGGGAGATAGGAGAACAGGGGGTGGGGGTATCAACGTCAGAGCAAACGCAAAAGTTTGACGCCATCTGCATATTACTCATTATATCGACACGCTTAAACGTACGGGACTCGTGCTCGTCAAATTCCGCTGTGCCAGGGCAGGTGAACTCTGAACTCCTAGGAACGCACCTGCCACTTTGAACAGCTACGTCACGGCCACCAATCGGAGACGATCTGTTCTGGTGGCGCTCAACGCTCTGAGCAAAAGTCAAATAGGGTAATTTTCTGGACAAGTATGACGGAATTCCATAGTTTCCTTAAGACGTTGGACCAAGAGGTGAACACAGAAAACGGAAGTTGATTGATCTGTCCACTAGGTGCGTCACTAGCTCTCGTGAATTGTGCGAGCAATGGAGGAAACCTTCGCCTGAGGGTGGTGGTGCCTCTGAATCAGAACGTCCCGTTCAATTTTACTGCTGCCATTAAAATGTAAACTGAATAGAAAATATTTGATGGTGTTTACAGTTTTTTTTAACTACTGTAAATTGCTTTTATCGTCAACATTTCAAACGAACTTGTTTTTCACATTGATCGTTTCAAAGGCGATTTTCTTTTATTAATATGTTTTTTTTGCAGCAGGAGATTTACCACCGTCTTCGTCCCTGGTGTCAAACACACAGTTGCTCATACGTGGGATTCGAACACGAGACGTCCTTCTGTCTCTTCAACACTGTCTATTCCTCCTCCTTCCCCCATCGACACCGCAATTCCAACGCACCCCTCATTCTCCCCCCCCCCCAAATGCAGCTATAGCTGCCAGCCTTGCTCTTTTTAGAGTTCTCTCTCTCTGGCAAAAACAGTTTTAACTAAACCAAATCTGTGAAATTCTGCCTCGGGGCGTTGGTGGTGCACCAGGCCATGAACGACGCCGACGCCACTGTGTGTGTGTGTGGAGCATCATCGCCTATAGCCCCGAAGGGATGGGGAAAAGAAGACCACTTTTTTCTTCGCATCCTCACCACTCCCAAAGTAAAAATAAAAAAAATCTAGTCGTCGATTTTCATAGCTCATCAGGCGTACACCAACACGATCACAAAGTTGGAGAAAAAGTTTCCCCCACCGTCTTTACGTCTATCTCGCTTTCGGTGTTGAATCCAGTGAGAGGAAAGGGAGCATTTCTTAAGACATGGCGAAGCGCCCTGTGTCGCTCTAACGCGCCCTTTCGTCCACGAACGCGAGATCAACAGTGAGATGGGGTTTGCGTGTTTGTGACTGGAAATGTTAGCGACACCATTTTTAATTTTTAATATTGTAATACAATTTAACAATTAAAATAAAGTTGTAAAGACAATGTATGACTCTGAAAAAAGACATTATATGAACTCTCATTCAGATGAAATGCGTGCTCTATATTAAAGATCAAACCAAACTATCTTAAATAACTTGAGTAATTAATTTGGAAGACATGGATGGAAAGTGTTCACCTCCCTTATCTCTTCTTTAGAAAATTGTGGAACGTTGTGGGTGGAGAATGTGACGGTAAGCGTAGACCCGCATAAATGAGGAATCGGGCGGAGGGAAAACTACTGTACAGACAACAAAAAGCCCGTGCCCTTGCGGATGTGCAACCAAACGTAAAAACAATATGCAAACTAAACCTCAAACTGTAAAAAAAAAACATGCCGGTAAATTAAACTGTGGCATTCACTACATCATGGCGCTGCCACTGAGGGGCAGCCAGCCCCGAATAACACATTGTCACCCTACTAAATACAATTCCAATTTTATTTCCCCAATCCAATGTTTTCAAATCTAACCATTGAATTACATGTTTATTACAACTATTCAATTATTTTGTTTAATTTTATAAACGCTGTATCCAACTGTTCTGATCGAGCGCCATCCTGCGAGCGTCTCTATAACCAATTTTTTCTTAGCCCTTTAACCGGCCAATTGATTTTCAAAAACCCACATCCTTCCGTAGAATTAATTTTTTTAAAAATTGATACCCCAAAACGTAAACAGTTACAAAACAAACGTAACAAAACGTATTTTTTAAAATTTATTTTTAAAATCTCACAACATATCAGTTTTGGGCTAGCTGACAAAAAGTGCGGATCGGCAAACCGTATCTATTTCAGGCTTACCGGTTAAAGGGTTAATTGACTCTTGGAAGAAAAAATTCATCGCTTTGTCGGTAGGTGGCGATATTGCCCCATAATAGAAGCACACTGCGTATACGCTGTCAAATGGAGAGATTCAACCAGACACAAACGCCACCTGTACATAATAATTAGGGTGCAGGAAATTCATAGTTTTTCGTGATCAGATTTCCGTGGTCGAAAAGTTATTTTCGAATTGATCTGCGCGGATTGTAAGAGCGGATGCCGAGTGCGGCCCTCTCGATAGAAAGTTTGGCCGACCCAGTCGCCGTCTGGTGGCAAAACTCTTAACTCGTTCGCTATTTTCCTCTCATTCTCTTCATCTCGAGATGTTAGTTTTTCGGGCCACTTGTTTCCCACTAGTTCAGATTGTCAACAACAACCATCTTAACACGATACTAAAATCCAAATTAATTAATCTGTTTTTTCTTACACGTCTAGTCAAGCGCGAAAAAAAGCGTTTGTTTTGAGGGAGGGGGAAAAAGAGATTTTCTTGCATGTTTTGTGTGTTGAGAGAGAGAGAAGTGTGTGCACAGGCAAGCGGAAAAACACATCTCCAGGCTAGTGGCAAGTAAGCAAAGAAGTTCTGTAAGAGGGTTAGAAATCGCGAGTCATTTTCACAAAACATTAGTCTTACACATTTGATAGAATTACTTTTCTTCTCGAATCCGAATCTCGACTGTTGCTCGACCAAACGAAAACATTCGGTCAAACTAAAAAAATGTCATGGCAATTGTCATCATCTGGAATCTCCTTAAATAGCTAACAATTCGACGCGAAAGTTGTAAAAAAATTATTTCGAATCTTGGACGTCAAAGCAATTGCAGCACATAAATATTAGAATGTCAACCTTTATAATAATATCTGAAAGTCTACTTTTAACAGAAAAGTGATGCGCTTGTACATGTTATGAAATCGAACTCAACTTCTGTCTGCAACTTTGTGCGATTTCGTCGAAATTACATAGACAGGACAAAAAATACGGTTTCTATAGACATGCAATTAAACAAATATTCCTCTCCCTAATTATTTTTATTACACAGGAATAAATGAATTTGCATTACGAGCACTCCACCCGTTCAGCTCTTTGGGAGGGTGTTAAAGAGTGAACGGGCGGAAACGGGGGCACAAATTAAAAGTTAAATAAAAAAATAACGAATCTCAACGTTTGCACTCGTTCCTCACTGATCACTATGGTAATGATGATTCGAGAGAGCGGATGAAAAAACATCCCCGACATCTCGAGGGTTCTTTTGGTGGTGGTGGTGATGGTAGCGAAGGGGGTTAAGAAGGATACGCCTGGGGTGGGAGAAGAAAGCCATGGGGGTAATGCAATCGTGTATGTATGGGGAGTGGAAGGGAGTTTATAAAGTTTAAAATAAAGAATGGGGTGAAAAAGTTGCGCGAACAGGAACCAAAAAGAAACTAATCGGTCATGTTTTTACTAGTTCACAAAGCGAACACCCCAATGAGATCCACTCAGTTGCCAATCAGACCATGTAATGCACATCTCATCTCCTGAACCGTTCAATAAATACAATACTTTTTAACCGTTGCCCCCACAAATAAATGGGACGGTTTATCACAACAAATCTTACATTTTTACGTTTTGATCCCTGACATGCCGACTCCTTTCTTTTATACCGCATGAGTCGATCACAAATTGCCTGATTAAATCGTCAAATTGTTTGTCAACACTGGAACTCGATAATGTCAACGTTGCAAAAAGAAAATGTAATCTATTCATTCAAATCTTTTATTTCACTTGCTCTATACATAATCAATATATTTTTATTTTACAACAACGTAGAACGCATTTAATGGACACGTCAGTGAATTTAGCGCAGAACGCTAAGCGCGTATTTGTCGAGAGGCGTTTGTTCGACAAACTGCGAAAAATAAAAAATTGATCATACACTCAATTTAAGATTCGACCAGATCGACAACGCCGCGAAAATGTACAAAATAGTTTCAATGAAACTATGGAAACGTCGTTTCCGTGGGAGAGTCTTCTAACCTTGTTAACTATTAGTGACAATAATTGACGGTAAGTAAACAAAGGATACCAGCAGGTGGGGTGGGTGGTGGTGGTTGGGACAGAGGATTGTAAATATAACTCTTATACATTTTACCTTACACAGTATCTGCATATTTAATTAAGTAACATGGGGGAACAACCGAAACACAGCTCGACACAATCAAAAGAAGCTGATACGCAATAAGCTATACGGATAAAAGTTCAGAGCCAAAAGTGTCAGTATTCCAGTGAAATTTTACAACCATATCAAATTTCTGAATACGCAAAGTAAAAATGCAGGTTTGACCAGATTCACGTGAAATGTTCAGTCGTGCAGACCCCACTTAAAAAACCAGCATTTAAACTTGCAACACGAATTTAAAACGAGCCGAAAGAGTAAGGGGGCGAGTGTCTCAAAAAGCTCACCAATTAATAGAAACCGCTGTGGCTCGCTGGCTAGTCATTACACCTTGAAAGACAATCGCCTCTCTATCCTCATTTCGGCGTTAAATTCGTTTTATATGTGACATTTATATGCATCATATTTAATAATATGCAGAAAGAATGCAGTTTTTCGAGACATTCGTACTTGGGAGAGAAACAAATATTTAATAATTGCAATTTTGTCAAGCGAATCACGCAAATTATTCATCATTATCATCAATGACTAAAAACATTCAAGTTCCTTCTGATGCTCCAGGTAGCGTAAGGGTCACTTCAAATTATGGAGTCGGCGTAAAACGTGACGTAACATTTTATAGGGTAACTTGCAACCCGTATCACGTCGAAAGACGCCACCACGTCAAGAAAACGATACAGCTTTTGACAGCTCTCCTCTATAGTTGGACTAAAAAAATGTTTATGGGCTACCACAATAAAAGCAAAATCAGAATATTGAAACGCAACCCTCGCAGTGAACATCTTAATGAATGACTAATCGCATAACATTCACATGGCAAACAGATAAAGGGAGTATAACATTCTTTGGAAATAGTGATCTTGTGAGGCAAATAACAAGAAAATAAATAAAATGGGGTATGGTGGTGTGTGGGTGCGTTCAGAGCAGACACTTGGCTCAATATTTTTTTTGCAAGATACTGCAAACTATCCGTACATATTACAACAAACTCGCTTGTGATTGATGGATATTTCGAGTAGATATAATATGGTGCGGGACTTCATAACAAAACCGAAAATATGCCTCTCCTCCCCACTACATCAAAAATTAGTAGCACATATCAACCATATCTGCCAATGCAGTACTAAAGTACGTTCTTGGCTAGTCGGAGCAGGGGTCCGAAGACATTAACCGGGATAGACAAAGGAAGGGACATTCCCAAATAGAAATTGGAATAAAGTAAAATCTTAACCAAAATTTGGTTTGTAAATGACTGTTAAGTCAAAAATTAAGCTATTTTAACAGTTAATCAATCAGTTTGTGCAAAGACAAATAAATTCCTATGCCGGTTTTTAAAGTTATACCAATAAACCCGGTATGATGCGGAGAAGTCTGAACTGACAACACAGACTAAATTTCGCCAATCTCAAACATAAATTTTTTAAAAGCGATCCAGAATTGCGCACCAGAGTAGGAATTGCTTTATTTTCCAGCCACCAAATGTCTTCTCAATCCACGACTGCATATGAAGGTCGTGGACGAAAACTAGCAGAAGAACTTCGCCATCATGGCGTCATTGTCTTTCTTCATTAAGTGAAAGTCTGGGAGCCAACAATCAGGTGACCATGGTGCTCAGTCAACGCTTGCCGACCTTCTGGGGTCGCTTGGCCTTGCCACCCTTGGTACCCTTGCCGGTTGGAGGCGTCGCCGGCGTTTGATCCGGCTGGTCGTTGTTAGATGGTCCCGCGTCGGCTAGGTTGGCCAGCACCGCCTCCAACGAGAGGCCGGAGGTGTCCGGTGTCTCCAGCGCCAAATTCTCGTCCATATAGTCGATAGCGTCCACAGAGTCAAACATCCGGTCGTCGATGACGCTGTCGTCGTTGGCAGACAGGTCGGTATCGAAGACGGGCACATCCAACAGGTCAGACATGCCACCGCCGAAGTTATACTGCATTAGTTCTGTGCCTGAAACGGAACGAGAGTTTTGTCAGATGAAAGCTAATCTAAATCAGGATTTATCACCGTCCAGGCTTATAATTTATTTACCCGATCTTTCAGGTGTTACACTGTAGTCTCCCTGAAAATTGAAACAAAAGAATTCAGTTAATAACATTAAAAAAAAAAAGATTCGCTCCTTCCAATGTGGTCCCCCCTCCCACCCTCGCCTTGAATAAAATCCAGGGACCGTTGCGCCACCAGTCAATTCAACTTACCAAGTCGGAAATGTTTTTATTTGACATCAGATCGTCTCCAGAGAAAAGCTTGGGTGAACAAAACAGGAAAATATGATCAGTATAAATCTAAATAATAACTAATGAGCAACGCCAGAGCGAAAATGTTTACAAGGAAAGGGAATGCTGACAATTTTCGGAACATTCCAAACACCTGCACGAGAACTTACAAGAGTTTCCATAAATGCAAAACTGTTATTCAATTTCGTAATGTATCTATAGAACACCTATTATCGGAACAAGTTATCTGGCATCACGTCCTCGTTCACAATGACACCAGATAAGTAGTTCAGGATCACCCAACTCATATTCTTACCCCAAAGAGCGTTGACGCGTCTATACTGCATCCGCTGCTGGTCAGCATATCTTTCAGTGATTCCAGGTTCACCGAGACGTTATCGACATGATCTTTTAAATCGATCCTGCGATTGGAGAGGAGACTTTAAGAAAAAAATTGGGTAACCGGGATGCTACAACGATTAGCAACCACGCATTTACAGACATACTTTATAAATGCAATTTATTAAAAAAAATGAGAAGTTGTCAAATCTGGATAAAATTATCCAAATACAAAGTGATTTCCATCACATGATTAGTTGTTCTCATCTCCTGCCCCACCCATTTACTTATATTGTTTTTTTATTTTTTTTTAATTCACTGAAGTGACGGGTCACAACAGGAAGATTCTGTACCCCTCTCGGTGCTTATGCACTATGTGAGAGGCATTTGTCGCAAAACATTGACCGCCTCACACAGGTCCATCAAAAAAAATTATCCATGTCTTCTAAACGTAATAAAAGATACAAAAGAAAAAAAGAGAAAACGGCACCTGTTCATAGAACTGTCCCCAAGAGCCACAGCATTGTCCGAAGCAGCCACGGCCCCACTGGCTGGCTCCGAGTCAGTAACGCCCTTGTTCATCTCCTGTATGAGGTAATTCAGGTGGATGGCGCCGGGGGCGGTGCTATCATCGCTAACAAAGTACATTACATAAAAAAATGAGCGACCAAATATATGCCACCCCAATTTGAATAGCTACTATGGAGGCCATATTACAAGCCTACTGCATTTATTTGTAATTTAAATAGTTTAGAATTAAAAAAATATATAAATATTATACACCATTTGCGAGTTGGATTTACCTCATATGTGAAATTACGGAAATTAAAATGTCGGCTGCATTTTTTATGGCAATGGGGTTTACGTAGTTTCCGTAATTTCACATACGAAGTAGCAACAAGAGAATCAGATAAATACGCATTTTTCAGTTGCAACAAATCGCAATCATTAAACTGGTGCTTTCTGATTTTTGTGATCACCAGTAAATTTTTAGTAACAGAGTGACCGGTTATCGCCTCTACCTCGGAGGGTCTTTGGATTCGCCTGAAGCTTGGGCCAGGGCGGACGATGAGGCGACATCTGTTTGATGGTCGTCCAGATTCTTCTTGTTCGCCGCCTCCTCCGCCTCCTCCTGCTCCTCCATGGATTCAATCGTGTATGAGGGGGAGTAGATAGCGGCGACGGCCGCCTCGACAAAGTCGGGTTTCGGCGAGGATTCACCTGGCGAGAGCACGTCCTCCTTGATAGAGATGGTGGGGAACTCTATGAACGAATCCGGGTCCACGGCGTCGGTGATGTCGTGAATGAGTGGCCCGCTGGCCGGACTGCTGGGAAACATGGTGCCGCCCGGCTGACAAGCAACAACCAATCAGCATTGCGATATTTTAAAACTGTTAAGTAATTTTTTTAAAATGGAGCAGCACCACGCAGGTTTGAATTATGAAACAGATGTTAAAGTACCGTATAAATTACATTTTTGTTTGGAAATACACAAAACATAATTTTAAATAATCTGATTATTGATTTAGAAATTTTCATATAAATATTTTAAATTTTGTTATATATTATTTTTTATGTTACTTTTACTTTTTTTTTATACATACAATAGATATATTAAATAAATATGTCTATGAAAATAAATCCTTTAACGTAATACAGGGTAGCGGAGACCAAACGACCACATTTGTAAAAAGCGTGGTTTGGGGTGGGTAGGTGGGGGAAAGTCGTTGAACCCCTCATTATGTAGCCTAAGGTGGGAAGTTTAGTTAGTATAACCAGTTGGAGCGCTCAACATCGTTCTTTCGCCGTGGAGGCGTTTTTTCCACCATAATGACTGTTTTGCGGCCACACGGCGCGCCATCCGGACACATTTCAACCTCGCTCCGTGTGCAACTCTCCCGAACAACCGTTCGATTTCTAAGTGGGTTGAACATTTT
>JAQGBY010005757.1:0-14152 GCA_034698785.1 Mycogona germanica | reverse complement strand
ATAACAGTTCCAACCAAGCAAACCAGATAACAGTTCCAACCAAGCAAACCAGATAACAGTTCAAACCAAGCACACCATACCACATACTATTACCAGAATAATATTTTCAATATAAAAATAAAATAACAATATTAAAAAACATAAAATAATCAAATAGATATTATAAAAATGAGTTTTTTTCAATTTAACATAATAATTGTCAAACCCCAGGCGAAGCCTGGTAGCATTCTTGTATCCATATAAACCTAGGTTTCTGTAAAGTGGTTTATTGGTTTTTCAGGCACGTCGACAAACCTTTTTAGACATCTATCCAATCGTCTTCTAGGCTATATCAGTTTGTTGTTCAGTAGCTTTCTCTTTTTCGTGTTGTTGGCAATGGCAAACCTGAAACAGCCTACTAATCATTGCGCAATGCTGTTGCGCGAGCAACGTCAAGTGTAAAAGGGCCATCACAGGCGGCTTCACGAAGCAGGCAAATGTTTCCCCAGTCAGTCGTTTTGGCATTCTCGACTCGCTCCAGGCTTAGCATAGTAACACAGTATCGTCGTTTTCAATTTATCGAAACCTTAGCCCATATTTTTCTCGGGTTACCGCCTACGCAGGACTCCATGCCGGCGTAACCTTACGACGCATCGGGTTATGAATATGTTATATACTTTTTTTTAACCCATTACTTGTTTCGTTCGGTGTTCGCGGCGAGAGAGAGATTAGGAACCGCGCGATGAAATTTCTGGGTATCTGATGCAGAACTCTGTTCTAGGAAGTGATAGTGTTTTTTTTTGGTAGGTATTGATCCGTTCTATTGACGTGTGAGCCGGTTTCAGCTGCACATTCTAAAAACAATGGATTATGTTTGCATCATGCCTGCACAGTCAATTTGATTGGCATTGCTAATCCAAAGACATATTGGTGTCTGGATTCGTGTATCCAAAACGAATGTGTCATGAATCGTCAACGGCAGCTAAAAACTGCAGGAAGATGTTGATCAGCTAGACGATGTTATTCCCCGGCTTTGCCTGGGTTTACAGTAACCACCAATGAAATAAAAAATTAATTGTTTCAATTTACCGGTTATTTTACGTTTACACGATAACACACGATAAACGCACCCGATAATCCGATTTTTGTTTACATTTTTGACATTTCGAAAAATTTGAATTTTCTCGTGCTATTATAACGTCATGCAGTGGTGCCTCAAAATGTTTTTTTTATATTTAAAAATTTGGATACTCAATCGTTTGACAATTATTATGTCAAATTGAAAAAGAATCATTTTTAAAATATCTATTTGATTATTTTATGTTTTTATATTGTTATTTTATTTTATTTTTATATTGAAAATATTATTCCAGTAATAGTATGTGGTATGGTGTGCTAGGTTGGAACTGTTATCTGGTTTACTTGGTTGTCTCGTGAAATCGACGACGTCATGCTTTTGATGTGGAGACGCCATTTTTTAAGTTTGAAGCGAAAGGGGGATGAGATTATCCAAAATTTGGTAAGGGTTGTTTTAATATTAAATATTGAAAATCGATATCTGAAATTCCGTCGCTAAGCGTTGAGCCGTTCTTAAGTTAGTCTCCGGACATGAAAATCAGTTTCTTAGTTTTATAATATATGATTTTATTGTACGTTCAAGATGTGTTTTCAAATGTGTAGCAAAATATTGTGACACCCCGATGAATAATTTACGGTATGGTGGCAATTAGAAGCTTCAGCGACATTTTTGAAGCTACTTGCCATGGAACGTTCACTTCACTGCATAGCTTTCGTGTTCTGTGTGATTGCCCGTCAACTAGGGGCAAGCACTTCTTTGCTTCCGTATCAGCCATGTTCCATCGGAGAACGTGAGAGCGATCCCTTTGAGCTCTTTTTGCGCGGAAGGGTACGGTGCAGTGTACCCGGAAATAAACAAGGACGTCGCTCGCGAGCGCTCTCGAATTTCGCCGCTACAAACGCGCTGTCGTTTTATTGCCCCGACAAACTGGTGTATTGTTTACGTTTTTTTTTCTTTTCATCTCTAAGGCGATGTCGTGTGTTAAGGCGCATGCGCATAGGGAAGGAGGGGGAGGGCTTACCGTCGAAAGATTATTGCCTCCGTACAGGAGGAGGAGGAGGAGGAGGACCCCGATGATAATTTGCATACGATTGCGCTACGCTCGTATTCTACCAGGAACGGAGCGCTGAACTAAGGTGGAGTCTCTCTTCGTGGTCGTAAGAACTAGATTCCCCTTCCGGAATAAATTCGTGCCAAGACGCTGTCTCGTTCGCAGTCAGCGCATGCTTATTCGAGGTTCCTGCGCAACACAGGGTAGAGAGAGAATTTCAAATTCGGCTTCTTGAAAATTCATCTTGAAAATTCACTCTCTCTTGAGTGATCCTCCGATGAGACACGAACCATCTTTCTGAATGTGCCTCGTTAATTAAGTAATTTTGGATATCGTGTGAACCTCGATAATTAAGTAATTTTGTATGGCCCAGGTTTAGTATAAGCTACCTAGGTAGGGATCTTTAACGTGTACCTGATATCGTACAGACACGGGTCCCACAGCTTTACTTCCAATCCGAAGGAAGGCGTGCCTAGGAATTTCTCTCGTCGGAAAAAATTCCAGATGTCTCTGTCGAGAATCGAACCCGCGATCACGAGAATAACAATTCGACATGCTAACCATTGTGTGTGTCTCGTTCTAACTAGGAATAGAAGAAAGTGCCTCTCGCAAATGGCTAAGGCGTGTCAATGTACATCCGATTCATCTTTAAACTCTATTTTTCCAGAGAGTGTCGACAATGGAACAACCTTGCAGAGCCCAGAATTCAGTGAATTGGGATAGTACATTGCACTAAATAAGGTTCTGTTAGGACTATAGAATTGATTTGGCTTACGTCACATTTTCTTTCGATAGTTTCACATGACACAATTACATTTTCCTTATATCTATTTAAAAGAAATTTAATCGAGTTACACCACTCCTGGTTTCATTGCATTATATGTTGAAATTGAAATTCTCCCTCCCCAACCACCCCACCCTTAAATTAAATAATAAAACTAAATCAAATCGTGTTCGCCAAATCAAAGACGAACGTAACCGTGTCTTTCAAAAGAAGGAAAGCGTCATTTTGAGCGTACTTGTGGTTTGCTTAGCCCAGGTTTAGTGTTAGCTACCTAGGTAAGGATCTTTAACGTGTTCCTGATATCGTACAGACACGGGTCCCGCGTCTTTACAGAGTACTTCCCCTCCGAAGATTTAGAAATGTTCCAGAGAGTTCGATCGGGAATCGAACCCACGTCACCTTTTCAGATGACGAGCACGTTTAGAACTATGTACCACACGAGATCCCAAGATTCGAGCTTTCGAGATTCGAGATTCGAGATTCGAGCGCCATCTAGTAAGCATCTCGACAAATATTCTTTTTTCCTCCATTGATTTTTGAGGAGAAAATTCATTGTATTGCAGTTGGTCGATCCGTTGGAACTCGCCATAATACGTTTTACTGAAGAGAATCAGAAACTGGTGCCAACTGGCTCGCAATTCCAATCGGGGATACTTAATCAATTTAACCATTTTATAGATGGTATTGTAGTATTTTTATTTTTCGTTCCCACCATTTTAAGGAATTTCGTTTCTTGAATGGGAGCGCCGGTAGAGTTCGGTTGCGGCAGCAGCGTTGGCAATTTCAACACGCCTTCTCTAAAAATGCTTTTAGTTTTACACAATAATCCTCGATGTTGTGCGGTTTTATTAAAAGGGGCTCTCTCTCTCGGAAGCGAGGATACAGGGGAAAATTTAGAGCATTATACGTGTTTTCATTACGCAATTCTACTCGTCTAGTTTGGAGGATGACGTACATCAGGCTAAGTGTGGTTGGGCGACCAGAAATGTGGAGGATCCTTATAATGCACTCTTATTTAATATGGTGGACTTAATTCACAATATGTCAAAGGCAGGGGATGGCGAATCTTCGTAATTCTTTACGGGTTAGTCAAACGACTCACTGCAGACAGATTATAATCCTGCATTTTGTCAATGGAATGTAGGGCCTTCTTTCAGCAATTTTAAATCAAATCGCATCTTATTCAAAAATAAGATATGAGAAGATGCTCTAGACTATTATTAGATTGGATCTTAGTTTTATTTCGGTTTTAAAATGGTTATATTTTTAAACGCTCAAAGAATCTTGGAAAGCGATGTTTTGTGAGAAAAGCATCTTAAGCTATGATGCAATTTTTATCAGTGTCAAAAAATGTGGTCTTGTTTGTTGACTAAGAATTTTTGGAGAAGAGGAGGCGGATATAAAAAGTACCATTATTTTCTAGATCCTCCACCACTGGCCTTTCAACACAAGCCAGCTGCTCCTTTTCATCCATTTTTCTTTGCCATTTCCGTTTCCTGTCCAAACGCCGTACGCAGAAACGCATTTCGCGTGGCTGCAGCCACTTTAATACGCTACGTCACTTGCCGAAGACTATTATTTTTATAGCGCAGATGCAGATTCCTTTAGATGTAAATTGGTCGAGAATAAACAGCTAGGGAGCAAGCTCATAGGCCAGTTGCCCATAAAATAAGACGAATAAGGGGGGACAAACATACGCTTATAACAAGGCAGATTCGCAAAACGATTTGCGAAGTGACTTTCGGAATTGAAATATCGCATTCATTCGTTTCATTAAAATTAAAGATTAATTCCGAAGATGTTCAGCGAAAAGATTGGTTATGCTATGACCACTTTTTATAAGATGTTCATGGGTAAGCCGGGAAATGAAATGCAATCTTCCGCGCACTAGTATTTTTGCGAGATGTACTTAAACATCATTCGTTTGTGCCATAATCGTTAACTCACTTCTTAAAGTCCCCAAGCAATAAAATGCAGATATTTCAGCTCAATAATACTCTGAATTTCGTCGGAATCGAAAGGAATGACAGCTTCAATAAAGACTATTTCTATTTCTGGCAAAATGTGATATTAGATAAAAATAATTAATTTTTCGAATGAAATTGAGATTGTGTGAAGCTTCTAGTATTTCTGTGTGACTTTGAAGAAAATGTTCCTTAAAAAATTCGAAATTTCTTTAAAAATTGCGTAAATTGTGAACTCAATTAAAAATATGATATTCCTCTGGCTGTGGGTTCGATTCCTACGTTTTATTTCAATTTCAGCAAAATTTAAGTTGTAAACAGACTGAGCCGTTTTGGTGTTGAGTTGTTTTAGACAACAACCTTTTGGCATTTGATCTTCTCATGCTGGTTGCATGGTTGCAGTTGAATTAGCATATTCATATTAGCTACCACCGTTTACTGGAGCACTGTACTCTACTTAAGTGTGACATTTATGTTTGCACTTAGCTTAGATATCTATCAGCGAATTTTATTTATGAACACGATTTCCCATTAAGCCTTTCAACAAAATACTGGCGTGCATTGGGGTTCTCAAAATTTTTGCAATCTATAGCGGCAACTGTTATTGAATTACGCATGATTTTTCAGAACTCCGCAACCGTTGAGATTTCATCCGAAGCTTAATTGGATTTCGCCCGCAGAAAAATATGAATAATAAGCCTATGTTTACTAGACGCAGCGTGTTCTCCTACAGAAGGCCGGTCATAGTCCAATTACCTAGAGCGGGGACACATTAAAAGTCAGCGCGCGGCTAAAATTCATTGTCAGACTGTTTGTCCATCAATAAATAATTAATTCTGATCACACACACTACTACTACGGACTCGCGTGATGCGCGATTGTCGAGAAAACAATTCGAGAGTCAAATCTTGATAGTTGTCAACCATTCGATTGTAGAACTCAGAACTGGGTGCTGTTAGGCAAGGAGCCACCATTCGACAATTTTAAATATGATGATTCACACATGTTCTCTTAACAAAGGTGAATCTGTTCAACTCTTCAATATTATAGTCAAATATTAAATAACTAGCCTGTCTCAAGAACAGTCAGTAGAAGTCATGGAAAGTTCAAAGAAGAAATGCGGGTAATTGGGAATTTCTGCTGTGTTCCTCTTTGATGTGAGTGACTAAGTAACAAAGATGAGAAACCACACAAAATTAATATTTTTGTTGTTGGCTTATGTATGTTGGTGCTTGTCGAGGGAAAATTGGAAAACAGCGACAATGTCTACCGAAAACGAGTGGTCCAATTATTAAATTTCGTCATTTTTGGGCTCATTTGTCGCCGTTTTCATTCTAATGTCTTAACGCCCCATCTTGTAACTGTCGTAAGTTTGAAGTCGTTTTTATTCTTGAGTACTATTGAGGTGGGTGTAGTTGTTTATTTGTCAGTCTCGTTCTGTTGTGCTCGCCGATTTTGGCCCAATGTCTTAACGCCCCCATGCTAAAAGCTATATTGTGATGATCGGAATGTAGCCGTTCCCAATCAATTTGTGCGTGACTCAAAAACTGTGTTTTATAATAGGATAACTTATTATACCATATAATACATAAGGTATGAAACTGACGGTAGTAATTAAAAAAAATATAGTATAATTGTTTGGACTGCAATCGAGATTCGACAACAAGATCGTCGATAAACAACGTTTACTTTTGATCTTCAGGAAGAATTAAGAAATTGTAGATTTTCGTTTTGATTGTAATTGGATTGTAAGTTTTTGGTAAGTTCATACGTTTGTAATTCTGTTTCGAAAATCTACAATTTCTTCATTTTTCCTGAAGATCAGAAGTAAGCGTCGTATATCGACGATCTTGTTGCCGACTCTCAATTACAGTCCAAACAATTATACTATATTTGTTGTTACTTATGCTAAAGTAGTTTAGTACCAGAATCGTCGATTACCAGAATGTGTAGCAATCACGATCAATTCCGCCGTTTACGCCTCATCACATACAGTATATACGTGCGTCACCGACTACGTAACCGCCCACGCATCACACACGTACGTTCTCCCTTAGATCCAGTACGAGGTGCGGGGGCGTTATGTGACATTGGGCCCGATTTCGTTTCTTGTATGTCTAGTGTGCCCTCTCACGTGAATGGAGCGTCCACACACACACACATCCGCCCACGCAAAACGTACACTCGGTCGGGGCCATTTTGCCCTCCCCGTGTTTACGTTCCAGTTAGGCGCACCAGACACTAGATGGCGCTGCGCTGCACCCGCAGCGCCAACTTGGAACCAAGAACAACTCACACACACCTCTTGGCACATCTGTTCGGCCATTTGGGGCTTCGGTCTCGATTTGGGCGGATGGTGGTGGTGATGACGATGCTAAAAAATGTTGACTCATTTAGCTGATGGGGATTAATTGAATGCGTCGGGACTTGGGGAGGGCACGACGCCATTGATTTCAATGGCGTCATCAACATATTGTGCGCCCTTTAAGTAAAATGGTGCCGAAGCACGCCGAGTCAGATATCTGGTTAAAATAGAAAATGGGGCTAGGATAGATCTAGCACTATAATTCGACAGTTACAATAATGGTGGATATTTGAAAATAACTTCTCGCTGACCAACGCTACACTCCGTCATAGTCACCAAAAATAATTTGAAACTTATAAAATTTAGATCGTCTACTTACTGGGCGTTTTCGATGGAATCCCACTTCCTGATGAGATGGCAGTAATCTAATCTAGGAGGGAAATAAATCTATGGTTTCAAATAATTTCGTTTTAATTCTCAATTAGCTTCGTTGTGAAAAAAAAAGTTTATAGCCGGGTAATTTGAAACTATCACTCTCGACCATCATCCAATATATTTCGGGCAATGCGCTGGATTTTACGGCAAATTTTTCTTTGGCGACAATAAATTCTCACCAGTGATTGTTTCCTTTTTTCTACAAAGATTAAGGTTGTGAAAAATGAACTTTCTAATAATAGCTACATTCTTTTGCTGACAAGAGCTCGTTCGATAGGTGCATTTTCAAGAAGTGGAATTCAACGAGCAAGATAACAAAACTGCATTCTATAGTTCGCATTGTCTGTTCAAGATGTCGCTAGTGGGCTCAATTTTGAAATGGCGTAAAACTGCATGCGTGCACACACAGAATAATGTACCTGTGGAACTCTCAAAATGGTTACCTGCGATAGCATCATAGCTGAAGTAAATGTTCTCCCGATATCCTGCATCCGAATTTTGTTTGTGAATTTGGAAAGCGAATTTTTGGTTATCCTATAGAAAATGATGGTTTGTTCAGCCTTGGGGACGAGCCCTTAAGAAGATTAGAAAAATAAAGTTTAATTTTATTGAAATGATAAAACAAAAGCCATGGTGAAGTGTAACGCTAGAATTTTTAACTGGTCAAACAATGGCGAAATTTTGATGGTGTTGAATGACACTTGCCTTCTGTGCTGGTATCGCGGGTTCGATTCCCGACCGAAATCTTAAGAATTTTTCGGGCGAGAGAAATTCATACGTAGGCTTTCTTTAGGAATGGCAGTAAATCGTGGCCGTTATAGACCGAGGCTAGGCAGAATTACCATGTCGCCCCCTGGGAGACTTTATTTGTAGTTATTGTGCCTAAGCACCAAGAGGGGTACATAAAATCTTGTAGTAATATTACACTACAGTGAATCATAAATTAAAAAAATTAAGGCTAGTAAGCTGGTGAGCTCATCAACGAACACTTTTTTAACATTCAACCGTTCAAAAAAATAAATTTCCTGTAAAATCAAAGTTGCCAATCCTATATTATAAAACAGAGATTTTGATTTTCATGTCCGGAGACTAACTCTCGAACGGCTCAATGGAATGGCAAAAAAATTAACATACCGTTAGTACACCACCATAATTCGCTAGCGACGGAATTACAGATCTCAATTTTCAATATTACATAATAAAACAAGCTTTACAAAATTTTGGATAGTCTCCCTTTCGCTTCAAACTTAAAAAATGGCGTCTCCACATCAAAAGCATGACGTCGTCGATTTCACGAGACAACCAAGTAAACCAGATAACAGTTCCAACAAAGCATACTATTTCCAGAATAATATTTTCAATATTTTTCAAAATGTCAAAAATGTAAACGAAAATCGGATCATCGTTTGCGTTTATCGAAACGTAAAATAGCCGGTAAATTTAAACAATTAATTTTTATTTCATTTACTGAAACCCAGGCGAAGCCGGGCAACAATCTTGTAATGCATAAATTAGGACTGTCCATCCAATCAGAAATCATCCACCTTAATTCCTCTGGCAATGGCTACAAAGTCATTGTCGATAGAAGACTAAATTCTTAACGAATTTTTAGGCAGATCCATACATAATTTATATATTGGTAACCTCACGAAACAAACAACTTAGCATCCCACAACTGGAATGTCATTCTTGGTACCATTTTCTTTTAAACTGCAAATCGTTACTGAGTCAGCTCAGGCTCCGTTAAATACAAGATGGCCGCCGGCAGTCTGTGAATTTCGAAACCGTTAAAATGGAGGGGTTAGGGTTCGACCTGGTTCTCGTTCTTGCAGGTAGACCATCATTATATAGTGAGGGGGGATAAGGAGAAAAAACGAAGGGAGATAAGTGCGTTTCATCTCTTCCCGGGTAAACTCTCTAGAGTCCAATGCCCCTCTGTTTTTCACTTCGTTTTTCAGTAGGGGGGGGACATGCCATACCCTAGACGTGACTAAAAACCGGTTCCTGGATTGGATGGGGGATGATGGGGGGGGCAAGATAGTGGGAGGGGTGAACGGGAAGGTGGATAAGGAAACGAGGGGTAATAGGGGAATCTTGGTATCGAGGAGGGATGATGGGGTGATAAAAGATAAGCCTTCGTTTTTCCGCGGCTGTTATCGCACCGCAATCCCTATGTTGTGTATGAGTTCTGGGAGTTGTCATTAGATGGCGCGTCCGGTTACTTCTCGATTTCTACCTAAAACCTAAAATGCAGTAATCTTTTTAATTTTCCTCGGGATATGAGGATGTGGGAAAGATAGGTAAGTGTGAATCGTCAGCAGTCGTCAGTTGCAATGGTTCTCAGTTAGTTATCCTTATCAAATAATAGAGTGTTTTCTATTATTTTATTTGAGAGTTTCTCGCCGACTCTGGTCGTCTTTTTTCGTCCGGTGCTGTCCCGGAGACAACCCCTATTTCATTATGAATTTATTATGAATATTTTACTAAATTGCAGTGTTCTTTCGGAAGATGGTGTAGTTTCACACGAATCACGCCAGAGGCCACCACAAGGTTTAGTTCGAGTAGCGAACATATTTGTTTTTAGATTTACGGGAGAAGTTGCCAAATTTCTTTTGTACAGCGAGAAAGCCACTAATCGAATTCCTGGGTGCAGTTTGCACTAACTTGTCCTCCTTGCCATTTCCTTATCCTTTCTCACTTGCCATTTGATTTTAATTGTCGCCGCTGGTGGCGTTTTCAAGTCAACATGATAGAAATTTTCGATCAGTTGCATCTTTGCGATGGTCTTACAAAAATTCGAAAACGATACATTGTAACTGAAATTCGTGAAATCTAAGAACATCATTGTCTTGCATGCAAATAAAAATGAATGTCCGAAAATTACCGCCCAATGGTAGACGATCGTATCTAATAATAATTAGAGCTTTCTCGAGCAACAAAATAAAATGTTGCATTGGTCATCTTAAATCCAACATTTTAAATATTTTAAAACTGCATGTATATTATTTTAATAGTTCTTCACATTCTTCGCAGTAATTTTGTATAAAATGACACTAAACATAACTTAATTTTTAATGGAACCATAAATGTTTGGCAGGTTTGCAGCAATAAACACAAATTGGTTAGAATGGAAAACTTCCATTTTTGGGCGGTTCCCTTCCCCACCACCAGGAGTTGAACATGTACAATGTTGCACGAAATAAAATTGTATGGTCATTTCCTTGAGGTTGTGGTTTCTTTGGAACCGAGGGCTTTCGTTTTTTAACGAAAAAAAGCCTCACCTTTTTATTCTGACACGTACAAAAAGGTATAGCGGGGTTGGGGTTAAAAGGAAATGTAGGGGGAATTGGAATGGGGAAAGAGAATTGTCTCCCTTTTGTATTCTTTATTCGAAGACATGTCTATGGACCTTGCGCCATCCGAATAGGTCCGACGTGAATAATGGCATTTTCATATTGGGGAGGGGGATCGCTTTACAGTCCCCCTAAAATATTCGAACAGAAAATTGCATTATGGTCTCACTTATTCTTCATGTTCTGAAAACCTTTCGTAACTTTTGGTGTACAATCATATTCGAGCAATGTAGTCGTTTGCTGGTAATTAAGAAATTGCCTAATTAAAGTCATTTGTTGAGAATCGTGTAATCCTTTTTAAATAGAGCATCCTAAAATTAAAATGTTATTTTATTAATTTTGTGAAGGAAGTATTCAGAATTGGAAAGAATCAGAGTGAAAAACGTAAGACTTCACTATTAAGCGTAGAATACGAGAGGTCCACCTGCGTGCACCTGCCCATTTGTGTCTGGCAAATAGATTAATCGTTGAATTTTAATAACATTTTCGGAAATGGAGGTGGGGCGTGGGTGGGGATACTCTCGACAGTCATTCATCATCGTACGTCTCGCGTTACAAATTAGTTTTGTAGAGAGAAAAAAACGAAAGTGCAGAGTGCTGTCGGTCGTTTGGTGGACGTCAAAATACCAACAGAGCTGATGACGTTGTCCATCAGGATGCAGTGATGGCGTCCCCGAGGAGCTCGCAAATGACGTTACAGAGAGCTCAAACAAGCCGAGGGAAAAGGCAGATTTGTATTCAGGCGCCAAAGGTGGTACAGAAAAATGGCTAAAAATTATCAACATGGTCCATGTTGATAGTTTTCACCCATTTTTCTGTACAACTTTTATTTTCCGATTCCGGTCGACACCTTCGGAATTTTTCAGGCTCGAGAGAAATTCCTTCACACGCCCTCTTTCGGAATAGAAGTAAAATCATGATCCCGTACCTGTACTATATCGGGACGTTAAAGATCCCTTTCCTAGACAGCCTAGATTAGGCAAAATTTCCAGGTTACCTACCTGGGGGCCTTTTTAAGATGTTCCTTCTTTTTTTTTTTTTTTTTTAATTCACTGAAGTGACGGATCACAACAGGAAGATTCCGTACCCCTCTCAGAGCTTAGGCCCTATGTGAGAGGCACATAATTCTTAACAAACATTTTTTTTCAAGGTTGCGCCGGAGGATGAACGGCCGTCTGATTCTTCGAAATCGGACAATTCGGCTGATAATAGGTGTTGGGATCAACTTACTTGGTCACTGAAAACAATATACAGTATTTCAGAATTTACCCCACCCTGTCTAACCTTGAAATGTGATTTTTGTGTGGTAATTATCTATATTTTAATACTATTGAGATTCTGCGCCACAATGTGAGGGGAGCATTATCACCAGTACCCTAAGC
This sequence comes from Mycogona germanica, assembly GCA_034698785.1. Taxonomy (NCBI): domain Eukaryota; kingdom Metazoa; phylum Arthropoda; class Diplopoda; order Chordeumatida; family Chordeumatidae; genus Mycogona; species Mycogona germanica. The sequence goes on along the minus strand of JAQGBY010005757.1, from coordinate 1,821 downwards.
ACCACACTAATAGGATAACTGGCGCCGGAAAGCTCGTCACACATCTGCCTTCTCTATACCGATTGGTCCACGACGTGTCACATGATACTGATTTGATTAGACAATAAGCGATAGCTTTGTGGGTTTTTTTTTAGAAACCAAATTCAATTCAGCGTTCACCCATCGGTACATGAGCCCCCTCTGAGATATTTGTTAAGGAGGTCCACCAACCAGCGTAAAAGCCCCAAGAGGCGACCTGGTAATTTTGCCTATGCCAGGCTTAGTATAAGCTATGTACATGAGGCCAGTTGGCATAAGAGAACAACATATGCATGATAGAATTGGAATCATTTATTAAATACTGCGCCCATCTCAAATGTACTCATCAACAAATGAGTCGAAATTTGAGCATAAGTGGAATATTCAGCGGCTCAAAATACTGCAGTTACAAGCCACCAACGCGAAAGAAAACCTCAAAATGTTGATTTTACTTTATAACATCATAATAGATCACATAAAGAAGTTAATTATTGTATCAAATATAGTATTTGGACTTGAAGTCGTAGTTAGGAAAATATTACCGAAAAATACTGTACAACTATCAGTACTGTACAAGTACTGTGTTTACCAGAACCCCACATTTCTTTGCATCTTCCATATTTTTCTGACTTCCTTGAGACAAGCTTAATTATAAGTGATAAATCGTTTATCGAAATATGAATTATTATTTACATAAAATATCGAAACAAATTATTGTTAAATAAAATAATCAGAAACGGGACAGCACCGAATGAAGAAGACGAACCGAGTGGCGAACTCGCTTTTATAATAATATTTTACTATTATTTAATTAGAACTGGTAATTGCGAAAAATGTAGAGTTTCGAACAGGCCGGGAGATTTTAATATAATAGTAAAAATATTATTATAAAAGCGAGTACACCACCTGTTCGTCTTCTTCGTTCGATGCTGTCCCGAATTCACCATTTCTGATTATTATTACCCAGACGTCCTATAATATTTCTCATTGTCACATAAAATAATAGAAAGGATGAGAACCAACGACATTACTACACAGAAGGTGATATTAGTGAAATCAAAGTGAAACCAGTCAAACCATTCTTAAATCAGGACTTACATCGAAAATGTTTACCGATTGATGGGCGACGATGACAAATCTCGCCACTAGGTATCAGCACCGTCTGATTTATCATTTTATGTGGGTGTGTTTTAATATCTTCTTGCATGCGATCGTGATGCAGATACGCGATAGCTATGGTGGTGGCAATAAACCAATAAGGCCACCTGGTATTCTATTTGCTCGTCACTATAATTCTCCCCCCTCACTGCGGAAGTGAATTAATAGCCGCACAATACCCTGACCGCAGTTTAAGTGGGGGTGGTATTTATTGTTTTGCGATTGTACAAGCGTAATTCACGCCGTCGTGCAATCGACCATCAAAATTGTCGATCAATCAAACGTACATCCATCCATGATTAGGCCACTTTTCGCATCCAGCACTCCCACTGATGGTGTTTCTGTCGCCTACCTACTGGGCTCAAAATTGCAATTTTTTATATTTTATATTCGTTTTCTACTTGATTTGTCGCTGCTTTTTTATTGTCAAGAATTTCAGGCAACTCAAGATTATAAAAACAATATGAAAGACAGGTTTATTTCAAAGTTTAAAAGTGACTGACTAGCTATGACAACATTCAAACAACATATGTAACTAAGATTGTGGAATTGCTGGATCACAATTTGAAACTCGGCAACGAAGATAGTTTAAATGTAAAATTTAACATATCTTCTCGAAGATAAAATAAGAAAATGAAAATTTGC
>JAQGBY010005756.1:0-14153 GCA_034698785.1 Mycogona germanica | reverse complement strand
AACGATTACTGGCGCGCTAATGACAAGTATGATTAGATGATTTAATCTGTTTTTGCAAGTGGATATCTTTTGCTAAATGATAGAAAGTAATACGAAAACTATTAGATTAACTTTGACCAGTGGCGCTAATAGAGCAATTGAGATTTTAACATTTAGGAAGGCAACCGATACTAATCCAGCCAAGTTGCGCGCCTGTCTACTGTGCTTAAATCTTCTATCTCATTGAATGAGATGCACAAAATCTCTTCATGTTTGGTGTTCAATCTGGCGTCTACCGAAAATGTAAAGAGAATTTTCTCCACTTGCGAGCTCCTCCTTAGCTCCCAGCTTGGCTTCTCAGATATATATCGAACTTTGTGTCTAATTTGACTAAGAAAAAGCACACATCGATTGTGCAAACACGATTTAACGCGCAGGGAGGGATTAGGCAAATGAAAAAAAATGCATCTTAATTTCTTCGTAGAAGACAGATTGAAAATTAGGGTAACTTGCATATCATCAATTTTCTGGTTTTCTGGTAAATGTTCCCAAGATCTGAACATTGCCGAGCGTTTTCAAGCGATCCTTTAGAGAATCAATCGAACTTCAGCTGCTGTAAGGTACGTCATTCGAATTGTGAACGCACCCTTTTGCTAACCGCCAATTTTCCTAATGGCAAATCTGGCTCTGTGTATTATTCTTGTCAATAATGAGACGAGGCACTTGGTGTCGTAGCTTCGGTGGGTTTATTGCTGCCGATGCATTAGTGGTTTCGGTAGATCTTGTCTTCTCAGTGTGTGTGTGGGTGTGTGTGTGTGTGTATACTTATACCAAACCCCCATTTCGATATTGAGACACCGCCTTTTCCAGCATTGGAGCGACGATACCGAAAAATGTTTTGCGGTGCCGGCATCAAGCAAAACCGTTATCGCCTCCCATTATTCGAAAGTCGAAATGTGTACATGCGAGATTGTGGTTTCCCATAGACGTACACACACAGCACGCCGTTTAATACATTTGTCACGACGTAATGCTACGATATCGTTTGCATTGAATATTCATGAATGCTCGCTGCCGTCCTTTATGCAAGCCGAAACCTCCGCAGCCCGGAGCACGGAACAACCATTTCTGAACCTCTTTATTTTTTTGCATCAAGACTTCCCGTTTGACTGTCAACGCTTCACTTGCAATAACAACTGCTGAGAAATGCTGAGAGATTTGATAAGTTAATTTTTTTCCACCTAGCCACACTGAATTTTCATGGAATTAAATTAATCCAGACTACTAGTAAAAGGAAACCTTAATATTTTTTATAAGTATTTATTTGTTACCATAACTGATACATATTAGAGCTAAGTGAGGGCACACACAAGTAAGGAGAATTAAAAGAGAACCGAATCAAATTCAAATTTAAAATATGAAAACATTTGTGAAATGGAATGACATTTAGTGTAGATGTTGACCTTGCAAGACCTTTCTTTTTGAATTGTCATCGAGTACTTGCAACCGTGACGTCGTCATTTGAATTCTTCAGATCCAAAATGTCGTTATAAGAATTACGTCAACAACCATCAAGGACTTCAAGAATTCGAATGATGGCGTCATGCAAAGACAATTAAAAGAGAAACCTATTGTCAACACGTATGCTGAATGTCATTCCATTTGATGAACGTTTTCATATTTTAAATTTATTTTGAATCTATTCATCGTCATCATCGTCATCATCGGGTCCCATTTCTAGTACGCACACTGTGAATTTTATTTTAAGGTTTGCTATGTTTATTGATATTTCAGTCTCTCAAAGAAGCTCTGACCTAATCTTGTTTGCTATTTAAATTATATCAATTTATGTTATTGGCGTCGCAATTTTAAAAAATACGACAACTATGGTCGGTCAAACCGAGCAGGGTATATAAGATGTGGGCGTAAGAGATGCAAACTTGAAATCGGCAGGGTCCCAGGAGGACCAATGAGCTGGGTGAAGCGCGCATGTATTATATGCATCCGTTTGGTCGCCACGGGCGATGATGGAGCAAAATTAAATTCCGTACATTGCCAGACAGATCGGGTTATTGCGTTTGAAAAACGCTGGCTTTTGCCGCGTTCACGGTCAACGTGCGGCCGACTCAAGTCATTCTTTACGCCTCGTCATCCGATTAATTTGTAGCTTTAATTGAATTTTCTTTTGACGTGATCAAACGTCGCAGTTTTCGCTCTCTTGACTGTGCTCGCATATGATTTGCAGAATGTCTTGACAATAGTCACCCTGATCCTGTTATCTGCTACCCCGAGTGAGGCAATTCCACATTTGATTGTGGAAACTTTCTAAATGATCAAAATATAAGTCATCGAACTAGATAGTGATGTTAAAAATGCGGCCCGAAAATGCCTGACTACATGTTGACATTTTTAACATTACTATTTAGTTCGATTATTTATATTTTATTCTTCATTCGTCTAGGCGTGCTGAAGCACCCTTTTAATTTTTTGTGATGTAGATGATTTTAAGAGAAATAAATAAAAAACATACGATTAAATAAGCGATGGCTCTGAAATGCTAGCAGATTGGAATCTTTGATTTTCAGTTTCAATGACTAGAATGCAGAAGCGCGTCAGTATTTTCAGATTCTTTCCAACATTTTGACTTCGATTTTGGGGTACCATGAAAATTCCAATGCTATAAAAAAAAGCAATTACATTTATATAATCCGCGACAATTCTTGACAACTATCAAAACCGAATTCCTAATTATTTGTTTTATAAATGGGACGCGCTTCAGATACTTCAGCTGTTCTTAGATTTCTCAACGTGATTTTTCAGCAGTGATTTATAAAACTGATAGTAAAAACGCTAACAATATGAATTATTTCATAAATACGCGTATATCGTTATCTGTTTTACCTGTCCTCGCTGGAACAACTGAAGTTGTAAAAAATACATCATTAACGGCAAATGAATTACTGTTAAATGGAATCAAGATTGTAGCTCATTTTATACCAATGTAAAAAGTAAACTCCTTTCTAGAAATGTACAAAATTTAACGTTCCACCGAAGTGCTCGAATAAAAAATAGTACGTGCGCGTATATACATGTATAAAATTATAGATATCGCTTTTCTTGATTTCGAATGGTTGCTACCTTTGTAGTGGTGTCTCGTACAACTTCTAAAAATTGGGGACGGCGTTTGCCAGAATGTAAATTTTGAGAACCCGGTTCGGCGCATCCCTACATAGGAGAACAACGCGTTTTACTGTCTGCGTACAGAGACGGTACCGCCGTCCGCGCTACGCGTCCTCGGCATCGCCGACACAATATGCCGGCATTGCCTCGGCAGCAAAACCACTAGAACAAGCGCGATTCGCGAACAATGCCAGCACTGGCGAGGCGGTGCAGATGGAGGGGGTGGTAGTGTGGTGGTAGTGGAGTTGGGATGGCGAGCAACAGCGCCATACAAATACGAAAGGCAGAAGGCCGAAAATAAACGGGAGGATCCAGTCGTGCCACCTCTGAACGCGCTTCTTTTATTGTTTCGTCGGTTTTCTTAATTAACTTTTCCACACCGCTAATCACAAAGTGGCCGTCCGGGCAGTGTTACCAAACGGGGGGAGTGAGAGAGCGAAAGTACGGTCGGCGCTCAAGCATCATCTGGGGGAGGGTGGTAGGGGGGGAAATCAGATTCGACGTTTGAGTGGAGTTAGTTACTCTGCATGTGTAGCGACCGGATTCGTAGGCTTTAGTCAACCATCCCCCTCCCTGCATCAGTAATAGCACCTGCATCAGTGCGTCTATAGCGTTTCAAAAGAAATCGAAGTCTAATCATTTTTTTACTACACAACGGTCAGCTGATTGTCAGACTTGCATAATGTTTAATTTCGCTTACACAACTAAGTAGTTTAGATGGTTACTAATATTTTCATTAACTCATTATAGAGGCGTCTTACCATCGACAGTTTGACACATCTTCGGTCGATGGTCGATAATTATATTGTAATAAAAATAATTTAAAAACGAACACCATTCGATTTTCGAGAAAATTCGAGCACGTACATGTATATTTCTGGGCATTGTTTAGGCCAATCTCATAAACGATTATGTCCAAAACGATACTAACACGCATTATAATTGCCCAGATACATCTCCAAACTGAAAGCAGATCGTCCAGTACATTGTAATTATTAATGTATATTTATATGTGCATGTACCGTCTCCGTCTATACATTGCCCGCACTCGTGAATTCTGATGTGGTTTTCACCACATTTTAAAAATTCAACCAGTTTTCCTTCCCCGAATGTCCAGTTTGACGAATGTCCAGCTTTTGACCAAGGAAAAAGGAAAGAAAACTGGTTGAATTAAAAAAAAATGTAGTCAGAGTTCACGATTTTTGAGTGCGGGCAATGTACAGAAGAAGACTGTATGTAGTTCCTTCGTCGACAGTATATTTTTTGATCACCGAAAAACCCGGTTCCCAGTAGCGCAGGTACATTCGGATTCGAGATGGCGATGCGGCAGGCTCACCCTGTACAAACGAGCCACCCTCGGCGGAGCTTTTATTTAGATTTATCCCGTAGTTCGGTTTGCGTGGTGGCGGCCGGCCTTCACATTATGGACTAATTGGCGATTGTTGCCTTTTTTTGTGTGCGACGCGACAACCGCACGGGCGCACATCGCCCCCGCTCGGCGCATTTCGAAAACACAATGGAGCGTTTGTCGTCGTCAAACAATGATTTCCGCGATAGGATAATTTGCTGGAACGGTTTCTGTCCAAACGGCGCATCTGACACTACCATCGACCGACCCTTGGAATAAATGGGAAAACTACTTTGGTCCTCTGCATGTTTCGGCATAGTCTATGTGAAATTTTGTTACACAGCAATCTTCCTGCTGCAGTAAAAAGACAAGACTGCAACTTTTCTAAGAAATCAGTTGAATTGATAATTTCTTGATTTGTTTGGATCGCTTGACGACAAACCGCAAATCGCGAAAAATTTAGTGGGGAAGTACTTTCGTGTCACACTGTATGTGCTTATAACGAGGGTAATGTAAAGCTCCGCCCGACGTGGCTTCGTGGAAGACACCGGTGCTATCCAATTTAACAACATTTTGGCTGACCATCACCTTCGTTATTCATCAATCGCGAAAAATTTAGTGGGGAAGTACTTTCGTGTCACACTGTATTTGCTTATAACGTGGGTTACGTAAAGCTCCGCCCGACGTGGCTTCGTGGAAGACACCGGTGCTATCCAATTTAACAACATTTAGGCTGACCATCCCTTCGTTTCTCATTACGAGTAAGTTTAACGCTAAAAAAAAGATACGCCTAGGTAGTTGCCTGAAACCAAACACAGGCTGGGGGAAAATTAGTCAACAAGATAATCACCACACAAATTATATTTACTCGGGAATTATATTTGCCGCCACTTGTGGTGGATTTCAGCTGGCATGAGGTGACCACTTGTTCTCAAGATTGTCTCAAGACGCAACGATCCATGGCAGCATCGGCACTTCGACCTTTTCTTAAAATTGCAAACAACTAATTGAGGTTATATTTTCACTCGTCGGGAATCGAACCCAGGACCGTCGCACCACAAATCTGACTATCAAGTGACCCGGGTCAGACCATCTTATAAAATGTTATCCGAGAACTGTTATTGGATCCTAATAATAAATTGAATCCGCTCACTGGAATGTCAACAAATGAATACGAATAAGAGTTAAAATTATCCGTCTTAGTTTTCAGACTACGATTAGCAACGCCAGCCAGCATTAATGAGAGATGCGAATATTATTTGAAGTTCACATATCTCTGTCGGACCGACGCAGAAACGTTGTCTGTATATTTTCGGTAAATCCACATGCGCCCCTCATTTCAATTCAGAGTTGCTAACCTGCCTAAGATCCGAATCGTAAAAACCCCCCTAGCGCTCGTCTTTCACCCGACCTTCAAACCCCGAATATAGCCTCTCCGGCAAATTAGCTCCGCCGCGCACATATCAAATTGTGATCATATCGTCCAATCAGTCTGTGTGGAGCCTCCACGAAGGAATCCGCAGGAAAGTGGTTCGACAAACGTTTCTGGGAATCTGCCTCGAGGGTCCCGTTACGACAGCGAGCCCCGCCCACGCACCAACGCACCAACAGATACACAGGGATGGGGTGGGGTGGGGGGCGTCCGTTGAGCGCGTGCGGCAACGACACACCGGCAATGACGATGATCCCGCAGATACGGCGCGCCAAAAAGGGAGAGGGTGGCCAACCCCAGACCGGCTGACGTCACGCTGGTTGCCCGTGGCAACCGGCTGGCGCGCGTACAGAGGAAAGATGTATATAATCGAGACCGTGTTTTTCTTTATGGCAATAAAAAGGAATCGAGATGGACGATGGAGTGTGGCGAGAGAGGTGGCGGGAGGATTGAGAAAGGGGGCGGTGAGGAAATGATCCATAGAAGTGACGTGGGTAGATCCGGTTTGTCATTGACGAATAAAGGACGAGGAGTTTGACGAGGCGTCAAATGCCCGATTAGAGAGGACCCAGTTGCTAGTTTCACGCAGTAATAAAACTTTAAGCAATATGGAAAAAATTAAACTGTAACGCCCATTTTGGCATTTTTCTCCATGAAAACCGTCATTTCGTTTAGGCCTACGAGCACACAAGAGGAAAGATTTCAAATTTAAAAAAAAAATAACCCGCTGGCAATTTAAAACTCACGCAATTCGACCAAAACAAAATGATACATGCAGCAATACGTGAAATGGCCTCTCGTGTGTAAATGTGGTTCAAGATACAAACAAAAATCCAATTTGAATAAAATTCAATTGCAATGAAATATTTAGAAAATAAAATTATATCCCATGTCCAATGAAATGATTAATCCGTAAATGTCGTCCGTTAAATTTAAAAAAATGATTTTTTATTGAACCTTTACAAAATCCAGTCATTCAAATGATTGCTTACAACTTATCCGATTGATAAACCTGTTTCGAATTGCAACAAATTATGAATGACATAATCAAATGATTTCAGCTAGGATGCCTTCTCGAGCTCAACTAAGAACATAGAGCTCTTTGCACACATTGGTGCATCTCAACATGAAAATGCCCAACCCTTTATATTGTCTATCTCGTTTATCTCTTTGAAAGGATGAAGCAACGAAGGGAATCGGGGGAATGGAAAAAGGAAGAGAGAGAGAGAGGCGATTCTATTTTCACGCGAGCTCTATTGTGCCTGTGGAATGGCGGCGATGGTGGTGGTGGTGGTAGTAGTGGTAGAAAGAGGGCGAAAGGGGTTGTATTGGAGGAGGGGTTTGTGAGGCGATAGGGCTGAAGAGCCAGTGACGGTCTTCTTCGTGTTATTCATTTGTAACCGAATGATGTCGGACAGAAAGGAATGTGTGTCGCGCAGTTCGAATTTCAGGGGCCGTTCGAAAAGTACTCGTTGGTTGCTGGGCGGTGTGGAATGGACGCATAACGGGTTGTGAATTGTGGTTTTAGCATCCTGATCCATTATATAGTTTTTAAATTTTAAATGAACATATTATCCGCATCACACATTTTATATTCCGATGAACACATTGGCTTTGCCTTATATTTAAATAATAATATACATTTATAAATGCTATCCGGACAATAGTATGGGCATTTCAAATGACCAGTGTGCCTATTTTGGACATTGAAATTCGTGATTACCTCATGCTGTAATGGAGTTTCTACATCAGTGTAATGGATCCTATTGACAGAAAACAGAGAGAACTCAAGGATAGATAAAATAATTAGGATGCCAAGCGAAACACATAATAATTAGAGACTGGCTGGATGACCTTTTCCAGCAATCGGCTTTTTAATTAATGTTATTACACACCGGCTCCATTATGTTCGAGTGAAAACACATAATTCCTACTCACTGGCATGCACAGTTTCTGATAAGAGTAACACCTAAGAAGCCTTTGACGAACGCTGCCATATCTTATTAGCAGAATGCCCGAAGTGGTCATCAGATAAGCATGGCACAAAGATGTAGACTCTTCCACTTTTTTGGTTGATCCAGATGGAATCAGATGGTGTGATATTCGATATTGCATTTATATTTGCCGGATTCGGTTAACTTCTGCCAACCATATTCATCACGTATCAATTGAGTATTGTTCAAAGGCGTTTTAGTAGCACCTTACCAATGTCCTTTGCCGGCTGGATTCAGTGGTTATGTCTCTGTAAAATACTTATATGCCTAGCTATAAACGAGAACAATAAAAGGGTGGCCGGAAATAGGCTTGATTCGTTTCCTCCGGACGACCAAATTTGTCGATCCTCGCAGTCGAACTTGGTCCTACAGTCATAAATCTCGGCGCTTTTCATTTAGTCTTGGGGGCCTCTATTTCTGCACTCAGTGTTTTTCCCCATTTATATAGGTTTCGTAATCAAATCTTCGGATCGGGCAGAAGATCTTTCTTAATGTCCGAGATCTATTTTGTGCCGTGTGGGGACATGTATAGATGTCCGAGATCGCATTCGCTCTTTTGTTTTCTGGTAAATACCCTAAGGGGAGGCGAAGGCTAGGAATTTTTTTCAAGATGGAATACGCGCCCCTCCCAACGGTGCATCCTGTTTTCCCCATTTACTTGTGAGACCTGCATCCATCCAAGTACACATTACATGAATTACTAAAAATGGATATTTCCCAAGACGTCAACATTAATACGAAGTCTGACGCCACAAGCGCTCTTGGAGTGAGCGCCACCAATTGACAGAACGATGAAACGAATAAATATTGCATTCATTTGATGGAAATTAATTATTGATTACTTTCTGAACTTTTGAACACCCCACATCGCATCCTACCTTCATCACAATAAAAAAAGCATCAGTTTTGACGCTTTTCTCGAATAAAAGTCACTTTTGGAAGTAGTTTCAGTACCGAATCTGTCGCGTTTCTGCTATTCTAGAGTTGATCAATTCCATGCTCCCTTGTGATCCGCATTGTCTTAGGAGGAAACCCAGTCCACCTTGATGGTGTTCTTCACCCGGTCCTTCGTTGTCTATCCCCTCCCCCCCAGCTCGCTACCCTCACCTCCCCGTCGCCATACAATATATATCCAGATGGGCGCGCACTCCATTTCCCACTAATGTTCGTACTTTCTGTTCGATTGTAGCCGCCGAACGATTTCTCGTGATTTAGTGATCTAACGAAAACAGATTCAATCTGATTTCCCCGCCCGACCCGAGTTCGCTTGCACGATGGCGCATCCAGCCAACGAAATAAAAAGCTAGAACAAAAAAAAATCGGGCGTTACCTTGCCACAAAACAATCCAACAGCACAATGGATCTCCTTACGGGATTAGACAATGATAACGGATAACCAATGAATATTCAGTTCAATAAGCTATTTTGTGCATCAAACGAAAACATATTTGAAAAATGGGGTTGACTTTCTCAGCATGTTCTCTCTGCATATAATATATTATTCATAAACATGTTCTATATATTCTCTTATCTGGCCTATTCATGAGGAAATACCTTTTAAAGCTTATTTAGAAAAGCTGTAATGTAACTAACCACTTTACTATTAAAGCTTGATTATTGTTCTAAATATCTTTTTTTTAAATATCACCTGATGGAAAAAAAATATTTTAAGTTTGAGCCCGAGTATATAGTTCTAGAAAACACGAAAACAAACAAAAATAAAATGAAATATTAAATAAACGACTCGTCGTAGCCCAGTTGGTTTAGCAAATGAATGTGGCTCGGAGGTCCCGGGTTCGATTCCCGGCGCGGGCTCGAAAATTTCGATCCCGGTGTACTGGTCGTTCCCATCGCATAGTGCCTAAGCACCATGAGGGGACGTAGCGCCTGTTGTGCGGTTGACTACAGCTGATTTTAGTAAAAAAAATATTCCATAAAGTAATTTTGAGGTGTTAGACAATTTTCGTACGATAGAGATAATTTTTTTTAAATTTACCACTGAGAATCCCCATTTACAGTCCATAATTAGGTGCTTAACCCTGTGCCTCCTAATGGATAATGGCGAGAGGTCTCGACTCATTGTCATTTCTTTGATCACAACATCCCGCTGTGAGCCAGAGGAAGAGGATGCTAATGTCGACGCCGTGTTTGTTTTCGTCTTGCCGAGAGAATGTGGGGGGAGGATGGAGGGCGCCTGCTGCGGGAGAGACTCTCTGCCCGAAACGAAAACGAAAGAAGACAAATACAAATTTGAGCAAGTCGTGGCACACTCACGGATGGACACCCACGTAGGACTAACCCGGGCGCATTTCGCTGGGGTTAGTCTTCCACGGGGGAATCAGATCGAAACGAATTATGATGGTCGCGCCCCAATCGGGCGGCGCCACTTCGTTACAACCCAGGGCATAACCTCGGATATGACGGAAGTTGACAACCTTGTATTCAGTTCAATATTACCTTTAGTTCAATTATTGATTAGGTGAGCAGCCTTCAGCAACGCAAGCTCAGAAGAAAATGTGATGCCCCTCAAAAGATGGCCCTTGCTCGTAGAAGTACAGTATATGCAGTATATGGCAGGTTTTCAACCAAATGAAGTTTCTTGAAGAAATTTTCTTGAAAAAAACTAATTTTTAAAGGCAGACTAAATCCAAAGTTTTTAATTTGAGCAATGGTACCCTTTTAGCCAAGTGATCGTGGTTCATGATTGACCAGTCGTCAGTGGGAGGATATTAATGTCTTTGCCCAGGGCGCACGTTTCTAAAAACGAAAGACATTGCCCAACGTCTTGGCTACAGAGTCTACCAGCTGGATTATCTGTCCGTCCTTGCTCGGAATCGCAGCTGCGTTCATGGCTTGTCCAATCTCGCGCCGTTTGTTCGTCAAGGCCCTCCGAGCGCTACTTTTTCGCGCAATTGCAAAACCCCTCCCCCGTTCTTTGTCGTCAGTTTTCTTAGGAATCCCGGGAACAACAACAACGACGGCACCTCGTAGCGGTGGAAGTTTGGTTGACGTATGTTTTTCTTGAGACCGTGGCCCATTCCGTCGGACACGAATCTCTTTTACAAAGGCCACCAGAAGGTCTCAATTAGCCGGATGAAATTTTGAATTCGACCTATTCTTAATATTTGTGTAGTGTTTCGCTTTACTGAAAAAACGCTTTTGATCATATGCAATATAACAACAGGGCTATGAATGTCTAGGACAACGAACGACATTCGACGTTTAAGCATTTTTGTTCCATTTAGGTGGAGTCGAACTATTTGAGTGGTTGGGTCTCGGACATAGATCATCTAAGAAAAACTGCTCGAACAAAACGTTAGTTCAACATCAACCAATGCTCAATTGGTTCAAAAAGATTTTCTGTGTTCGCCTATGCTAGCGAAAATGTGCAGCTCCTCATAGTGCAGAAGCACAGAATAAGGGCGTGCAGAATTTTCTGTAGAGATATTCATTGCAGTTGAACTAAGAAAAACATATTAACGGTCTTACGGTGATGGACAAACGCGGCATGACGGGCAATCAACATCAGTGTCTGCGGAGGATTAGACCGCTGGGTACGTCGACACAGTCATCGCACCCCTTGCTCAAGCCACATTTTTTTTCGCTTAGTCCACAATGCCTTTTTTTTCTTGCTTCACTCTCTCAGACACACACGCTGCCCGAAGATTTCTTATCGGCACGTATTCCCTTATTTGGATTGTTGCAGCCGTACCATTATTATTGCTATTCGTATGCTGACCACGATGCAACGCCGGTGAGCGAAATCCCGTCCGCTTGAAATGGGATTTTTTTCGCTCTCCCGCTAGCTCTCTCTCTCTCGTTCTCTCTATCCCTCTCTCCCCATCCGCTTTTCAAGTCGATATCCGCGAATGGAACACCGCCCCTCCCTCACACGTCGCTCTATATCGTGTTTTCAATGACAAACGGTGGGAAGTAGAAGCCATAAGCCGTCGGTCTTTCGGCGGACTCCATCACGGGTTGTCGTTTCCACCAATAGTATTAACCCTTCTGTGCCCAAACCCAATTGACTCGAGTACGAGAAATTCGTAAGCAGTCATGCCACGAAATCGTGTAGCTCTTTCCGGAAATGAGTGGATATGGTGTACAGGTGTATTGATAGCAGCGAGAAAAATGCTGTTTTGTGTCCCGAATCTCCGATCGAGGAGTTAAGTCAGTCCTGCTTAAACCACAAACCAATAAGCCCGCGCCAAATTTTGTGCGATCAAAAAGTTCTGATAAAATCATCTATTATATATAGAACGTCTTGTTTCATGGCCAAAAATATTAATATTTAAAATTATTTATTTCTCACAATATTTGTTTTTTCAATTTCTTACAAATCATATCTGAAGGCAAATTTAAAAATACAAAGAAACATGGCACATTTATTTAATAGTTAGAAAGTTGCTCTCTCCTATATGACAAATGAAATTGGGTATTGCATTATTTCAATCAGTAGTCTACCCCAATCCACTTCTTTGTCATTATTTGTGTCAACCTCCTTCTTAAGAGTTCCCCTATCTTCTCCTTCTCCTGCCACACTCCTTATCCCGGCACCATTTCTTTTTCGGTCCTGTCAAGCCGGCAGACTGAAAGAGGACACAAAAAAGAACAGGAAATCACACGCAATGCTCGTATATATATATTTCTTTTTCATTTTTTTTTTTTTACAAAATAGATAAACAAGTTTTGCGGTGGACCAGAATCTAGGGTTTAAAAAGAATCCGTAATTGAAACCATATGGACGCAATGTGGAGCGTTCGATGAGGTCCATTGTGAAATGTCTTGAGGAGAAAAAAGTGACAGAGACAGTTGTTATTTCACAAGATTTGTTTTTTGTCACGAATCATCTCGTTGTTCTGATGTCTAGAGAAGACAAGAACTCTTAAGCATTAATTGATACCTTCACCCAAGAACAACTTAAACAGTTAATGATATCACCAGAACTGAAGTGGATTTAATATTTATGTTAAATTAATTGTTTATTCAATTAGGACTATCTGTTTAAATTTACCAACAAATATAGGATTCAATCAATTTCTAAACATCTCATGTAGTCAGCAGTTTATCCCATTTATAGTTTAAAAGTTACTCTTTCGTGATAGTTTGTAAGAAAATCACGCCACAAACAAGTTCACAAAAATCTGCTGTATCAGCTGTACAAAAAAACATCAATTGAGGATGCTACAGTCGTCGAAACTTAAGTTTTAACTTAATTTAAAAGATCAAGTGAAAGGGGGGGGGTTGTCTTAGATAATTTCGTTAGTTTCCATTTCCACCAATTTTCCCCTTTCCCAGTATTCTGTGCGCATTGTGTCTATCAAAGAGCAAACTCTGGGCTAGCTCTGGCAGCATGGAACTTAAAACTCATTGTTTGTGGCGCAGATAGATCTCGGTGCAGTTTTCCTCCTTTTTCATCCTCCGACGACACTGCTTAGTTAATATACGGAAAATGTAATAAGATCGTCTTGTAATGGATTTCGCTCGGTCAGCCGTTTGTTCAATTTGGCGGCTCTCCTCTCTCTCTCTTTCTCTCAGTCTCTCGCCCACTCTCTGGCTCTGCTCTTTCCACGGTCCTTTCCAATCTTTATTGTTTAACAGGCGAGCAGCAAGTCAGAGTCGTGGCTTTGGTGTTGGACTGGAGCTGAACGTCCATATGATGAACACCAGTGGCTCTTATACTTTTATTTTGGTGTGTTTTGGGCTCACCACCTCATTAAATTATGCACATTTGTCTTTGTGAACCGCGTAATGGTATCCTAACAAAATAGAGTAATTACCAATAGAGAATCTTGATTTAAAAATACCATACAACACCAATCTGAAGATAAATAAAATAACAAGTGAATAATAGCTCAACCCAAGAAATTATAATAAATAATATAATTTCTTGGGTAGTGACGAAAGTATTAGGCGAGTTCATACGTCTGTCAAAGTGTTTCGCAAATCTGCTTATCTTTATTTCCTGAAGAACAGAAGTGATGTCGTTTATTGGTGATCTTGTTGCCGATTCTCGATTGAAGTTCATCAATCATTTTATTTCTTTGTTATTACTACCATCGGCTCCATAATACCAATCTGAAGAAATATAAACTAACAAGTGTATAGTTTTATTTAAGATAATTGTATTGTAGTTTGAATATTTTTTTCATGAAGAATAAAAACCAAATTCACAGTTCGAAAGTTTTACAACTACGAAAATAATCTGAACGATTATCAA
>JAQGBY010005755.1:0-14153 GCA_034698785.1 Mycogona germanica | reverse complement strand
GCGGTACATAGTTAGTTTTTAAGGCGCTGCCTATATTCTACTATGGTACAGTTAACGATATATCATATTTTTTAATTCCTTCTTCATTGCATGTACCCGTTTCATGTATTCAATTCTCAGTGTCAAACGCATGCAATCAAAATTGGTTTATGTTTGTTTATCTAAACTTTTGAATTCGATTTCCTGAATAGTTGTTGCTGTAGCTGTGGTAACGTGACACACCGGGCAAAGGTCAACGCGGACGACTACGTCCTATAAATCTACATGTACATTTAATAAATCTAGATGTACATTAACTGCGCCAAAGACGTCTGCCGGACAATTGACAAAGCTCGACCAACTGGATCCTAGAAATCCTCCATAAAATTGATCACGAATCGAGTTTCATCTCGACTCGATATATTGATTGATTTACGTGTCACACGTCATTCACGTTTGACCTTGGATCGTGGCGATTAGTCCTGGACCGTAGTCACGCTACACCACAATAGTATCTGGAGGGGAAAAGACTAGAAATTAAACCTAACCAATTCGAGCTGATCAACACACGTTTGCCAGTCCCGATATTTTAGTCAACATCGGCCGAAATTGTTTATTCCAACATGACAGCTGTGTTGTAACTAGGTCTACATGAATTGTGTACCAAGTACCGCTAGAAGCGGGTCAGCGCATGATTTAGCAATCAAAAGCAAAAACGCGCAGAGTCGAAAAACAAAAATAACTATTGAACGACGCAGTGTGTGTGGTGACACGACTACTAACCCGACTCATCGGATTTTCGAAATTAGACGGAGCCGTAGTCGTGCTGCAACACAAGGCAGGGCGATCGCAATAAATTGATGGATTGAGATAAACGATATAATTGTTGAAGTTGAGATCGACGGCAGATACGACGTTTCAGTAGGAGGTGTATTTTCACCCAGTTCTTGATAGATTTTGCGGGCACTACGGACCAAGGCCAAGCCCTAGGTCCTAGGCCTAGTCTCGGACAAACTGTTGGCCGTAATTTAAACAGGAAACCATAGCTGGAATAACTTACCCAGAAAACGCAGAGTCGAGTCGCTTGTCTTTGTTCTCGCGTCTGGTATATCCTACATGAGCACAACCAACTAAAAAAAGGAACCAAAAAATATTGGCCGAAAAATGAACGACAATCGCCAAAAGCGTAAATGCTGACGAATGACGACTTGAGTGACTAGTGCCGGGCGTTACCGGTTAGTTTGTAACCGAAGTATCAGTTACCGATTACTAATCGGTGTTATTTAACCTGTACGGATAGGGTTATTGTGATAATCGAAATTACTCGGAGCAATTGGTAACGCCCGTCACAAAAAAATGACAGCCCGTTTCCGTGCAGTTAACTGCGATCGACTGTAATTGCGTTAATAAATCTATTACCAAATTGCAAAACAGTAAAGAACGTAAATCTAAAGCTGACACCAATGTTTTAACGCGCTTGCATGACCATTACGATTAACGCTTTGATGTATACGGATGTTGTGCCATGGACCTATTAACAGATAACAGGCCCTACAGATAGCTATTCAAAGCGTGAATGTACTTTATTGAATTTTAAAATATTTTATATTAATGTCTAATACAACAACTCATAAAGAATATCTATTGAAACGTTCTTTAATTTATAAAAATACATTAAAAAGGTGTTTCTTTATCTAGACCCAATAAATAGCTTTAAATTAAATTCCTTTCAACGAAAGCAAATCTCAATAAGGGATTTTGACAACCTTGAAAACAAAATGTCGTCTGTTTGAGCACAAAATCGGGCGCGAAATTTGTGTTTGTTTACAGGGTTAGATTTTTCATTTTTCAAGAGCAATAGTTTCGCGGATTTCATCGTCACCATGTAACTGAAGTGTTTTTTTTCAACCACACTACACTAATTTTCGTTTCCTGTTCACAAAGATGGATGCCAACATCAAACAGCTGAGTTCATCCGTGTCCAAACTGCTGACCACCACCCAAGTCATAACTTCGCCCAGCAATGTGGTCAAGGAATTAATAGAAAATTCGCTGGACGCCAAAGCGGACAGTATTTCCGTCAGGCTTGTACGACAGTTTTATTCAGTTTACTCATTTAAAAAATTCAATTCCACTTAGCAAATTAGTGCATGGTTTCCATAAACTTGACGGCGTATCTAAATGGTAACATTCCCCTTTTTCCTCCCCGGATCCCACACTCGTAGGAATCGTTCGGCCTGGAGAAAGTTGAAGTGACCGACAACGGCACCGGCATTGCGGCCGGCGACGCGCCACTCATGGCCCGACCTGGCTACACGTCCAAAATTCGAGAGCTGAGCGACCTCGAGCAACTGGGCACCTACGGATTCCGGGGTCAGGGGTTGGCGGCTGTGGCGTCGCTGGCCGACGTCACCGTTTCCACCCGGACGGACGAGACGGAAGTGGGCAGCGCACACCTGCTGGACGGCGACGGACGCATCATGAAATCGTCGCAGTGCTGCATGAATCGAGGTAAACGATTATGTAATCGTAACAGTCTGCATTCCACAATAAAATAAATTATATTTTATTTTAAAGAAACTGAGTGCTGACGAAATGTTCGAATTTATTTATTATTTTCGGGTGTCGTGTTGTGCAGGAACCATTGTGTCAGTGACCAAGTTGTTCAAGAATGTTCCCGTCCGTCACAAAGTGTACAGCGATCCTAAACGCAAGAAGGAGGAGCTCAGAAAGATCGAGGAGCTCATCAAGTGCTACGGCATCGTGCAGCCCCATGTCCGCCTGGCGCTGTACCACGAACGCATCGCGATCCTGCAGAAGGGTCCGGCCGTCGACCTAGCCTCGTCGCTGCGCCTGGTGCTGGGTTCGTTGCTGGTCAACCTCCTGGAGCGAGTCTGCCACCGCAGCTCCTTAAACTCGGCAAGAAATATGTCCCAGTCTTAATTTTCCTCCAGGATTCCAATGAAATTTGGAAAATGCATTTTAGAATGACAGAGTGTATAATTGGGACAAAGTAACCTTTGACGAAGGTGGTTTTGATTGGTTACGAAAGAAGGCCAAATTTCGTTGCATCTTGAAATAAATAATAGGTGGTTTCGACCAGTCAGATGACTTTACATAAAAGTATCATTCTCATTCACAATTTCGATCCGGTTAAAATTCTGACAGCACTTTCAGCAATCATAATTATTTTTTAAATTAAAAACCGTAGGTTGTCATCGAGGCTTATTTGCCGAAGGTCCGATCGCCGGTGTCTAGCATGGGACGATCCCAGACAGACATGACCTTCACTTTTGTTAATAAAAGACCCGTGAAATTACCAATGCTCTATAAGGTATGACGAGGTGTTTACCCTTAAAACTTGGAGAACAAATCTATTTTATATTATGATCATTTGAATAAGAAATAACGAAAAATTCTATGCCGTTTAATTTTTGCATTAATCTGTCGCCACTCTAGCTGTTTAAATACCATTACTGTCAAGCGAATTCAGTGTCTGCTTCCCCTGGAAGATACCCCGTGTGCTGCGTTTGCATCGAGGTTCCACCAAACCAAATTGACTGCAACATCAATCCGGAGAAGACGCTCCTGTTTTTCAGCAACAAGGTTCGTGGCAGTTGAAAAGCCGTCCAATCAATTTGATAGTCTGAATAATGGTCGATGTTGGAAGTTTCAACCGCATTCGCCTGCCTATTACTCTCGTATTTAGGACGAGGTTGCCACTTCTATAGAAGCAGTCCTAATGAACCTGTACGGTACATCGCCCATGCCAAAAACCGTTAGTCGCCGCGCCGACAACGAACAACCGACCGAAGAACATCCGGACGACACTTCACTCCACCTAGCCAGCAGCGATCACCTTGACGCTCGAAATCACGAGACCACAAATGCGGTTGACAATCCTGAACTCGAAACCATGTCCGCTGCCAACGGACGACAGTTGCTGTGGGACTCAGACGATGAAATGGACGTCAGAGTCCACGTGGCGGGCGCAGTGTCAGGTGGAGGAAAGAGGGCGAAGACGAGGCACAAGTCGGGCGACGCGACTGCGAACAAAGAGTCTCCGTTGACGAGTACAGCTGTCAGGGCTCGTCACCAGTCGGGACAGTTAGTGGCGAATGGTGGCCAGGACTTGGGCGACAAGTTTTGTCTGTCGGATCGAAACTGCACCAAGAATAATGGTGAAGGTGGAGGGTCAATCCGTTTTGACGGCATTAAAACCAACGGTTTTGACGGTCCGCGGAACACAGAGTGCAATTTTGCTGGACTAGCTGGAACGGGGGAGCCGGTTGTGCGCGGTGGAGGAACCGAGTGGAGTAGAGGAGCATTGGAGGACGAGAAAGGAATTGCCGTTGAGGCGAGCACATTTTTATTTTGGTTTTGGGCAGATCGGTTATCCTAACTCCTTTTTTTACTATTATTTTATCAGAATTGACAACTGATCCAAACATCCGATATATATAAAATTCTTCATTCTTCCAATTATCTGCAGTCGGTTCGTCTATTAACAGCGACCAGCCGACCCAAAGCCAAGCGCCAGATGACTCTCGATTCCTGGCCCTCGCTGTCTGGAGACTGCAACGAATCTCCCGCGAAGAGGAGAACGCCGACAGCTTTCAATGCTGCGAGCGATCGCTCCAATACTGGTTTGTCTTAAAAATGTCATAGTTTGTTAATAAAAAAGGCAAATTCGTGAGATAAATTATTTCGTCGACACCTAACAAATGCCTTTATAAACGACGCACACATTCCAAAATACGTTAACCAAAACGAAACTTGGCTTTTTAAAAATGTTTCTCTGCATTTTTACACGCTTATAGGTGACGTGAACGCCAATACTGAGAAAGCCCATTCGAGGTAAATAAGATTCCCTGCTGACTAATAATTTTACCTAAATACGAAATTACATTTATAATTGAAGCGTTGATTCTTTCGATGGTTCTTTATTTTTTAATTGCTAAGGATAAACTGCGTAAAACTAATACAACGGAACGGGAAAAAGGATGATGGCATGGTTCGTGAAACTATTCGACTCTATCCTTTCGAGTTGTTACCGGCTTCGTGAATTTATTAAATGTTAGCGAATCAATCTTGCAGAAGATCGTCCATCACTTCCGGTCGCCTGAACCGATCACGAAGAAACCCTTAGAATGCAAAGTACAGTTTGACTTGAAGAAAATGAGAGAGTCCTGTCTCAGTTGGTGCTCCACACAAAACTCGTGGCAAGTATCCTCGAAATATTCCCCCCCGATTCCAATAAGTTTACGAAACGAATTTTAATTGAACGAAAAATCAAAAACTACTTTTTACCAGGAACGGCAATGATTCTTACCAATCCCAACCGAAGGAGCGTGATACAGAAATCGTGGGCCGGTTGTGTAACGGATTCTGGGTAGTCAGTCGTTCGAACAACTTGGAAATTGTCAACCACTTTCGACTGTGGGAATGTCGCATCTACGGAGAGCTGCTGGAGAATTATAAACTCGTGGCGGAACCATTGCGTACCATGACTTTAATTAGCGAAAGGTTTGCTCATCCATATCAAATGTTGATACTTTATTGAAATTTCATGCGTTTCCATTTATATGGATATGTAATAAATTACAAATTATTTATGCCCCAGTGAGATTGGACACAAGGAATGGCAAACCCTGGTCAACCTGACGAGTAGCAAGCAAATCCAAACGGGTCCACGGTCAGTGATTTCGGACCGACGAATAAATGACAATGGATTTAACATTGCGAGATTTGAAGGTAGGACTGAATAAACAAACATGTGACGCCATAATCTCAATTTCATGAAGTTAAAAATCAAATTTTGTGTACTTACGGTTGAAATTGGTTCAGCACCGGAAGACAACAGGGTGGCCATGTATCTGACGGGAGTCGTCCAAGACGCGCCCCAACTTGGAATTGCTGATTTGAAAGAATGTCTCGGAAAAATATCCGCCACCAACTCCACATTAATAGCAGAGTGTCGGCCGTCAAAGGTTGAAGAGTATCTCAAGGTATTAGAATATTTACAACAAAAAAAACCTCATCCATCAAGATAATTTTGATTGATTGATCAAATGGATTGAACATAGTTTTAACTATTCAATTTTGGTTTCCAGAACACTGCCACCGATTTGGCGCGGGCAAAAACCAAAGATCCCACCAAGAAGGAGGTTCTGAGTCTGCTGAACGATTCAAAGTCATCTTCAGTATGTCTACACGGCCGTCCGTTAACAACGCAGTTGGCCAACCTCTCGCCAGAAGATTCAACCGAAAATTTGACAATTGACTTCATTTAGAAGCATTGTAAACGCCTACACAAAAAAGCTCCAGCTACCTGCAATAAAATATCACATTTCTACATGTTTATTGCCAATATAAACGATTTTTTTAAAAAAAATAATGTAAGCCCAACACATTTTTAATGAATTATTTCACAATAAGGCACTTTAATCTATATTTTTTTTACAAATGGAATGTTTTTCATCATTGCCCACAAAATCAGCAATAACAACAACGTGTGGACCAAAACCACACACACCGCACACACACACACATATCTTTTTTCAAAATAATATTTTAAAACTGTGTCCAACAGAACAGCCGCGTAAGGTTATCTGCAATTTTATCCCCCTCGATATTATTTTTTTGTACAACAAACATAAAAATGTGGCAACGGTCAGTCGTAGTGTTGAGATCAGAGGTCATTTATGTCCGGAGACATTACAATTCGAAAAAATCACAAAGTGGATTTTCTCCCACCCCCGAGACAAAAAGAGAATCTCTTCACACAACTATTATGTTGACGATTAACGTTCTAAAATTAAAAAAAAGTACATTCGTTTCTCAGTGGATCGAAATGATGAGACTCGAAATTAATGCGCAAATTTGGCGTGAGTCACAAATTTCTGATATCTGTTTTTCTTTCTCCCAGTAACGAATTTAAAAATTCCAAATACACCTGAAATTATGCCCAGCACATCGAAACCCATTTATTCCCCCAACAACCAGAGAATAGGTTTATTTAAATATTATATATATATATATATTATTTTTTACTGTCCCCACGACCATATAGGTAACAAGTTATATGGACATTTATATAAACATGAACTTGAACGCCAGCTGCCAAACTGACCCTAGAAAAAGAACGGAGAGGAACAAAAAATGAAATAAAGTTGGCCACAACTTACGAGACTCGAACTCGAAGAGCCGAAATTGTCCTCGAAACGCTTTCAAACTTCTCGAGCAATTTTTCCAGCCACAACATTTGAGGCAAAATTGAGTTCTCAAAGGAGTTCTCAAATTGAGTTCAAAACAACCATTTAATTAACTGCTGTGGAGGGGAAAAATGACACTAATTGGTGAGACGTCCCCATTAAATACCAAATTCGGTTTTCATTTGAGCGTTGGGAATTTCGTGAATTTGAAAAGGAAACCCTGAAACATTTTCGAATGACCACTGCAACGGTTTTTCAAAACCAGAAATAGGAAATTACATATTACAATTCTGAGAAGAATCTTCGAGAACCTTAAAACAAAATTGTGTCATAACCAAATTAGTTTTAACAACAGATTAATTGAAAACTGAATTTCTAGTCGATAATAATGGTATCCTTTTCCCCCTACCACCAAATGACCTCAAAGTTTCCAACAAATTCCCTCGTGGCAAGTTTCGTTTTTCTTTTTACGTTTCGGTGACAAAAAGAGGCGTTTGCGAAACCAACTGTGCGCAACTCAAATCACAAACAGGAAACCGATTTCTCATACGTGGAAATATACAACTTTCTCTCTCTGTCTCTCGCAATAAAAATTAATACTAGTCAGGAACTTCGGAACTCGTGCACCAACCATCAACCCCAAGAGCCCCGTCCGCGTGTCAGCAGCGATTACAAATGTGGAAGAAGAAGAAAAACAAAACACCCGATTAATCCCCCACAACCGCATTCACTCAACAGTTTCTGCGTCAACTGAACCTGAAAATCACAGAGAATTAGGTTGTTAATACTTTTTTGTGTTGTCACTCTCGAACCGCGAAACAGGGGAACCTAATTATGTAGGATAAGAGGGGTATAAATTAAAACAAACTCTCGTACTGTACAACCAATGGAATGTAAACGGAATATTAAGCCGTGTGTGTGGACACGCATTTTTAATTTAAATAAAAATCAATAAATAAGACTGCTTTCACGCGAACTTCGTAGACGATACACTTATAAGATAACAATTGAAACCCAATTATAATTATGGCAGAATCTGTGAGGGATTTGGGGGAAGTGGAGATTGGAAATGTTTTTATACAAAATTAAATTTTATGCATTCTTCCGTCGCCGTCGTCTATGTGGAGTCCATCAATGTGAAGACACGTCGCCCTCCTTAAATTTCCTCTTCCATCTTCAACGAATTTGCAATTTGGGCGGTGTCGATGTCGTTCCGGGGTTTTTCTTTTTTTTTTTTTGGTTCCATCTGGTGACGAACGACGGCTGTTGGTAAACAACCTGCGTGGAAATTCAAATATTCTCACGTCTGCTATTCTCTGATCCACAAAGGGGCGCATTTTTTTTTAATAGTTCGAATGAGTGGTTTAAACTGAGAGATTAAAATGTTGGGAAGACTTTTTTGCTTCTTACCTAAATCTATTTTACTTCAACCTTTCGTACTGGACGGCGCTTTGAACTCTTGAAACCTCCAATGTTGCCTCAAATTGTTGTCATCACAGGGTTGCATGGTGAGCTTTACTTTGTCGGTCATCATCTCCAGGCATTTCTTGCTGTTGACGTGCTTCAACATATTCGTCTACTCGGAAAATAAACAAAACCAATCACATTTGCGCACGCTCGGAGCAATCGGGGGAAAAAATCACAAGTCAACAACTCTTTTGAGAAGAATCAATTAAACTAAATTTCTCATTATTATTTTTAAATTTATTAAATCAAGTTACACGACACAAGATTCAAGTTTCGATCGAATAATCGAGGGCCCGTCTCGGGAATCGAACCAGAGACTAAGTCCTATTAAAAATTTACATTGCAAAAAGAAAGTGCGGAACATCAGATCCGATTCATGCGGTAAAAGACTACGACATACTTCTACTGCGCTGACGTAGCTAATTTCGTACATTTCTGATGTGAAAAAAGAAATCCT
Source organism: Mycogona germanica (assembly GCA_034698785.1). Classification (NCBI taxonomy): domain Eukaryota; kingdom Metazoa; phylum Arthropoda; class Diplopoda; order Chordeumatida; family Chordeumatidae; genus Mycogona; species Mycogona germanica. The sequence goes on along the minus strand of JAQGBY010005755.1, from coordinate 5,036 downwards.
CGGGTAACAAAAGCGGCAGCATTGAATCGGCTTTCCACGGATAGAAACGTACCTTGTCATTGTAAAACCAGTGTTGGTTTCCCTTTGAGCCGTGACAAGGATAAAGAATAATTTCGGATCCGGCGAAATCCAGACAGGAATCATCGCGTCTAATCTCACCGGTGTTGCTGAGCATCCAATACTGCGAGAGAACGAAGTTGTTTGGACGAGAAATTGAAATAGAAAAAGGTCATTAAGAGTCTGGAATATTTCGAGCCAGAAAACAACAACGCACCAAGTCTCCCGCAATTAACCTAAGAGCTTTTATGTCTCTATGCAAACTAAAAACCAAGCCTACCATTTTCTAAAAGAAATAAAAATAGAGTTGAAATGTCTGAAGTGAAACTCATTTTCTACGTAACTCGTACAGCGGCGTATAAAAAAATTACAAATAAACCTAGTGTAATTTAAAGAAACGATTAATAACCCAGTCCTGTCCGATGGCGGTCCGGTCCGATTCAGTCCGATCCAAAACCAAAAGTAGGATTGTGCCTACCTGGACCCTGGCCAGAACCACATTCTCTCTCTCTCACCTGATCGTCGTCGTAGGCCGTGGAGCAAATGTCCACCGTGGCTTCATTTTTGACGCCATTCGCCGGGTCATTGTCTTCGTCCTCGTCCACCGCACTTCCGGTCAGACACAGGGTCACCGACTGCTCCTGCACGGCCATGCTCCTCAGCTGCGCGACAGGTGTGTTTTTTTAGGGGGACAACAGAGGACACTGTACTTAATGCTCGTCCCGTACTTTTACGGGGGCGCGGGACAACCCCCAAAGCATACTTTACTGGAGCAGGTTAACTTCCGCTTAAATTTTGAGAACGCAGAGGACTTATGCGGGTGACGACATCGTCAGACGGCCATCAAATTTTCAATGCTCTTCCGGCGATATAGCGTTACAGGAAATGCCATTAAAATAGTTTGCATTTTAAAATTTTGAGCATTTTTTGGACAGGAAATCATAAGACTTGGAATCCTGCTCCTGTACACATGCTTTGAAGGCCACAATTGAAAAGGAAGGTGGTTGGAGGACGAGGAGGAGGAGGAGGGAATAAAGGGGGTTTTCTACGAATGATAGTTTTTAAAATTTACGAATTAATAAAATGTCGAATTGTGGGGACAAACTGATTTTATGATATAAGTTTGAATTTGATTGTCGCCGTACCGCAACTGCTCTCCGTTCCAAGTCACAACTACATACTGTCTAACAATCGTCGTTTGTCCGTTGTGCGCGACGTTGGTCAAATCCGTTGCGTCAGTCATGACGTCACTAGTGACAACGTGACATCACTGCAGCCTCGCGTCACTCCGCATCATTCCGGAAGCCAAGACTGAACTTCCGTGCCCGAGCTCCCACAAAATAGAAAGAGTGTTTCGCAACAACAGATGTACAATTGCAATTTACCAATTCGGATTCCAGATTTTTTTTGGGAGGATCGCCCGCGAGGCGTCAATGACGTCACGAAGAGTCCCGTTTCCCGCGAGCATGCGCCAATTACCTTTACTTAATCCACGTTTCCGCCGTCACCACCACCACCACCACAGGTGGCGCCACATTTCACCTTCCAACGTCAACCACCCTAAAAAAAATCCCCAACTTCATGGACGACACGATGTTAGTGTGTACGATGAACAAGAACCCAGAAGACAAACCCACAAAGATGGACAGAAAGAGCATGCAACAAAAAGTAACCATTCAAAAAAATTGGCCTGCCAATTTCAATCAACTAGGTGTCGAAGCGGGAGACTTGGTTTTCTTTTATTCCTCCGTTCACATAAACGTTGACGACGTCAACGAAACCGTTCGTGTAAGCAACGTAAAGTCGAGATAACGCAACGGAACCGGAAATGTAACGCAACGGAACCGGAAATGCAACGCTAACTCGACGGCCAACGACTGTAACGTACCGTTAACGTGAATGTGAACGCATGGTGTGTGGGCCCCCTCCTGGTAGGAAGGACACACCGACGACGACGACACCAACACCAACAAACCTGATTGCCGCCCTGCTTGTGGCATGGGTACATGGTGACCGGTTTGTGAAGGTCTTGCTTGCGGTTGGGGCTGTCCAGACAGGTGGCGCCCCCTTCACCCAGATTACGGACCTGTGGGGGGGTCGAGAGAGAGAGAGAGGAACCACAACTTCAGGACACGAACGGAACAAGGGATGTGTTCCTGGGACGCGAACGCGTTCCGGATTGGTTCAACGAACTCATTAAAAATACAATTGCCGTGATGCATTCGAATAAGCGTACAAAAATAGAAAAATTGTTTCAACAAATTGCGAAGCTCGGAGGGGGGAAAGAGACTACATTTTGGCAAATGGGATTACACGGAGATTAAAAATAATAAGGGAAACACGTCACAAGCAGGGATTTGGGGAAACGCGAAATGGGAATAGCAAAATTCACAACTAGCAAACATTAGCTCTGAAAAATTGATAAACGTTTTCTTTTGAGATCTTCAGTTCTGAATCATCATTATCTGAACTTACACCACTCTTGTCACCCCTTCATATGGCAGCAACATTATGAAAGAATGAATTTTTGTTTCTCACAAGAACTTCCTAAAAAATAATCGCCCCATGTAGGCAAACATAAAGACCGACTTCTTTCGCTCAAATGCCGCCCCTTTTTTCAATGCCAAATTGGCCCAAAGCCTTTTTAGTAAATGCTCAAAAAGCTCCCCCTTATTCACTGAACCGCTGCCAAAAAATGTTTGGAATTCCGACAGAAACCTAACAACGTATTAAGTTTAATGAAAATAAAACACTCATCTTTCTGACTGTCTTAATAATTAATTTTAACAACATTACATTAAATTGTTAATTATGATCATATTAACAGGACATGAAGGCAGTAGGCGATTTCTCAGAATCTAAGATGTTAACTGGAATTCTTTTAAGGGAGTGACAAAAGAATTGTCAAACAGAATTGAAATCTGGGAACTGAAATTTAGACGCAGAGATATTGCAGTATGACCAGATACGTATCTTCCCCACCACCACCAACCCCCAAAGCCACTCCCAGCAGACGAATTTTTCTTCTCGCGATACCATCTCGAAAGAAATCGTTTTCTTTAGAAAAGGAGAGAAAAAAATTACGTCTTGTCGTCGCACTTTGACTGCATTACATTTTGAAAAACCAACATTAGATTGCGAAACTACGCCTTATCCCATTCGACGAGCAAATTGAAAAAGAAAAAAAGTTTTATAAGCGGCTTTTTCACGAAACGAATTCACACACTTGACGAAAGGGGGAAAGGGGAGAGGAAGGGGAAGGGGAGAGGGGGGGGGGTTAAGGGGGTGAGGTGGATGAATGGGGGAACTTTGATGCCGTCGGGATTGAGGCGAGGGCTAATCGTCGAGCGAAAACCTATTTTGGCATATATATAGAAGAAAGTAGACGCCCGAAATCGGTTTGCGGGGGCGGAAATTCTCCTCCTTCCCAAAAATTCTCTACAAAATATCCGAACATTCATTGAAACTGTATTTGTAAAAGCGCAGCCGTTCCAACTGATTCCGTTATTCACCATCTGCACTCACTTACGCACTACTCGGAACTTGGGAACCGGATTCGTAGGTCCTCCAAAATTCTGGAAATAGCTCGGCGTATCAAAATGAAAAATGAATATATTTGGAATGATATTTTTACTCTGAACCTCTTCAATATTGCATTTTCAAATTTGCATTTCAATGAAGGATATCGAAACTTAAGAATAGTCAAATTTTCTAAACCCAAACACGAATCGAACGATCGACTACCAGATTTCAAAGTAAATAAATACATATCGTCTACTGTACACCATGGAAGATTGCAGGCAGCACCTTCAGATCTACTTTAAACTACTTCAACCAGAATTAAGAGAATGGACAACATCCAGTTTCGATTGAGCGCCATCCAACGAGCAACTCTCGTCAACAGTTGTCCGCTCCTGTATATTTGTTTGCGGTAAGACTGATTCCCCAACAATTGGACTTCCCCCACAAATCCGGGTTTCGATCGCTTCCAGCGGATTAAAGACGAGAGAGTCTCGGGATTCGGGGGTCTTCGTCCGGACGGGAGAATTGGGGAACGGGGCCCAGAGACTATAGAGAAAAATGCCGTGACCGCATTACGTCCTCGGGGTTAAATAATCAACGAGAGATATAATAGAAAGACAGCGACGAGCGAAAGATCGGAGTGGAATCTTCGCCGGATGCGAGTTCGAAGGAAAGGGTCAACGTCTAGGGCAGGCTGGAGGGGGATAAGGGGGATGAAAGAGGGGGTGGGTGGAGGGAGGTCGGTCAGAGAGCTTTTGTCGGTCGACGGAGAGCGCACGAATCTGCATGGAAGCAACGCGAAAAGCCAAACGCACCGTCTCGCAAGAATAGTTCATGCCATCGTCATCTCATCGTCATCCCATTGACGAGTTCAGAGTTTGAAACACGAAAAATTGGCCAATTTTATCGCACACCGGAAACACCCCTTCGAAGTATCAAACAATCGGGGCTTATCTGATTCGCCATTTAAATAGAAAGTGCAAAAGCAAAGCACATTTTTTTGAAGAATATCTTTTTCGCCAGCAAAACGAAAAAACTAAGATTTCAGTGTAACATTTACTCCTAAAGCAACTAAACTAGGTCGGGATCATAAAACGAATTTGTTATGACCGCGCATTGAAAGCGCCGATTTCGGGAGTCCTAAAGTTCACAATCATCTTTGGTTTTTTGCGACGTCATTAACTACACTACCTCCCCTTAACTACAACCTCATGAACGCAACGACATATAGACCTGAACTAAGCTGCGTTGACCTTTGAATTAATTATCCAGCGTAAATTTCATGCCATTGCGTTATGCCGTTCGTGAGCTATTGAAGTAGGTGACGAATAAGATACACTAACATGCGTTTGATAATATTTAAATATAGAAAAAAATAATTATCCTATTTTTGTAGGCATTATTTTTAGGCGCAAATTTGGTATTTAAAACCACCCCTAGAAATACGGGTCCTTATG
>JAQGBY010005754.1:0-14156 GCA_034698785.1 Mycogona germanica | reverse complement strand
TGAAGCCAAAGGGAAACGTTACAAAAGCCAAAATTTTGTAAAGCTAGTTTTATTATGTTTTATTGAAAATTGAGATCTGAAATTCCGTCGCTAGCGAGTTATGATGGTGTATTTACGGTATGTTTATTTTTATGCGATTTCATTAAGCCGTTCTGAAATTTTGCTCCGAACAACCAAATCCAATTCTTAGTTTTATAATATAGGATATACAATATATTTCAAAATTCGTAAAACCGGGAAAAGTCAAATTTCGGCGCAGTAACATCGCCAATTTGTAACACCGACCATCTATTATTGTAGTTGTTGCGTGCGATATTTTTTTCAGTGCTGTTTATGGTATATTTACTTTTAAATGTTTAAGTAGTTTTTGAAGTACTAAACCTAGTTTATTATATGTCACAGCTCGTCACCAGTGTTTACGGATTGTGTCCAGCAATCCTTCCCCATCTCTCAATTCGATCTAGACGTCGGTGGCTCCTACATTGTTGTGGTGTTTCAATCGTTATTTACAAAATTTATTTAATATGGAACGTTTTTCTGAGAATTTTTGGTAACGATTAAATTCAATTTGAGATTGTCCCCCAATACAGTTTGGACAGTCTTTATTTAAGCAGTTCTGCCAAAAAAGGTCTGCTCTAATCGAGAGACTTAATTGTGGTATACAGCGACCAATTTTTGTCAGCTAGATAGGTTGGTCAACAACATTTAGTGATAAGATGTGCTCTTTATTTAGCCTCTAGAGGCGTTGTCATCCTGGAACCCATTATGGGGCGCCTTGAAATTGTGTTTGGAGCGTTAGACTGACTGATAACGATTATTTGCTTTTACTCTGTAATATTGATGCGCCAGCCTTCTGAACACTTTCACTGGCAAATAATGTATGTCTGCGTCTACTACACTATTGCATTACATAGTTTCTCTATGGCAAATTTGTGGCCCATCAGAATCTAGTAGTTACACCAAATTTATACGAGTAGCGTGAACTGCCTTTGTCTCTCCAATGGGGAAGAGCAGCGAGGCTTTTGGCAGGAATCAGAAGGTGACTGATCCTTTTTGACAAAACAGCGTCCATAACGTAGATCTAGAGTGGCGAGAGTATAGGGTTCACGAAACTGGGGGATAAACAAGCGTTGTTATGGACATCGGACATCGCGCTTCCAGACATTTACTACGCCCCGCCAAATGACCACCGGCGTTTAACTCCACCTAGCGTGCGCAATTTTATTCTCACGTCCGCGCCATATCCGCAGAGACCGCACACCATAAAAATCTAATGTCGCTGCCGGTTTGTGCTCGGTCCGGTGAATTGCATCTCGGGATGCCTCCAAAATAATTTATGGACTCTTCTAGCCAGCCTTACTTTTTTTTTGGAAGTTTTGGTTGCGCTGCCCCTAGAAACAGCTGACACGGTTTACACGGTGGTTACAAACTGTGCCATCGCTGTCTCCAAATAAGGCCGTGATGTTGTATCACGTTCCAGTTGTATGTATTCTCTTTTTAAATATCTTTATTTAAACTTCTAATTATTACCAATGGTAGAAATGGCTAAATCGATACATTGCAAAAATCACTTTGTTTTACTTTCAATCAACAATAGCAATTATTGTACAATAACATACTGTAAAGTCGTACATCTTATCGCCTGTTGCGCTTAAGATATTTTTCATTATTATTATTATTATTTTTTCAAAAAGATTTCTATGGCAAATTTGTGACGCCATTTAGTTATTGTGATCAGATCTCCTAATTTTAGAGAGCATTTCCTGATTAACCATAAGAGGCTCGAGGAATCGAAAAACCAAGAGTGTATCTGCTGCGCAGCTCAGGTAACAATTACTCTTTATTTAAACATATGAATATTTATATAATGGGGGTTGTGCCCGGGACAGACCGGACGAAAAAAGACAAACAAGAGTTGGCGAAAAACTCTTCAAATTTAATAGAAATTTAAAAAGAAAAAATTAAAATAGAAAACCGTGGGAACTGACGCTACAGATAAGACGATGACGATACACATCAACAAATTTACCACATCCACATCTCCCGTGGAAAATTACTATTTATAATTATCCAAGGTTCCCACGGTTTTCTATTGTATTTTAATTTTTTCATTTTTAATAATAATTTACTATTATTATATTTGAAGAGTTTTTCGCCAACTCTTGTTCGTCTTTTTCTCTGGTCTATCCCGGGCACAAACCCCATTATGAAATTAATATAACCCAGACGTTCTTCTTCCTATTCTATATGAATATTTGTTTCGATATATACAAATTATTACTTACAGCAACTGTACAGTATAGTATATCGATTTCGTGCCATTTTGATTCACACTAATGTCGTTCCCGCTTGGTCAGTGCCACTTGCAGACCTCTCATTGGTCGCGAGACAAAGGCAACCGACATCTTTGCTTCCTTCTCTGTCCACGTACCGCTGATTCTGTAGTTTCTGAGCAGGTATGTGATCATGACTTTCTCCTCCATCATGGCAAATCGTTGCCCTAAATAATGAATTCACATCTGTTTAATTCAGCGATGTTCGTCTCAGGGGCAACAACAACTTCAAAAAAAAAAAAAGTGCGCTTACCGATGCAGTTTCTGGGTCCCGCCGAGAATGCGAGAAAGCTATAGGGGTGCTTCGATGCGTCACTATTTTCCTTGTAGAACCTTGACGGATCGAAATCTTGAGGATTCGTGTATATTGTTGGATCCCTGTGGACGTCTCGTGGTGAGATGATAGTTTTGGTGCCTTTAGGTATCGTGTACCCTTCTGCAACGTTGAGAAGATTATCTTTTTAAGACTTTGTTTATAACCCTGCGTTTCTAAATATTTTTCTGAAAAGCGATTTCTGAAGGACGATATTAATTATAATTTATTCGGCATACTTGGGGGCAGATTGTTAAAAGGAACTGACATCATTTTAATTTCTCTTACCGATAACGAGATCTTCTAGCAGTGTGCGTCCATAAAATGGCACCGGCGGATGCAACCTGAGAACCTCCTGGGAAAGATCATTTCTTAAGATGAATGCGGAATTCATCGTACAAATGTCACGAAAAATTAATATCCACTCAACGTTGTGTTTGTTGCACGTCGTTTGAATTAATATAATTTGTATCTTGTAATTGCTGACAGCAAAGTTCCTCAGTAGAGCGCCTAAACAATGACTTTTTGGAGGACCCTCGTATGATATTTTCAAATAAATTCAATTCCAAAACATTCTAATATGTCTTTGTGATATCCAATTCCTGTTTCATTTCATATATTGACTGCTAGGAAGATCAATCTTGACTCTTATATTCTTACGTTAGGCGAGAACAATTAAAATGCTTTCGTGAACGAATAAACAAGTAGTTTCAATTGTGGTTTCGTCGGTCCAGGGTTCGATTCCCGGCGCGGGCTCTCGATCGAAAATTTCGATCCCGGGGTACTGGTCGTTCCCCTCGCACAGTGCCTAAGCACCATGAGGGGGACGTAACGCCTGTAGTGCGGTTGACTACAGTTGATTTTAAATTTGATTTTAAATTAAATTGTGAATGCATTAGAGCTGACCACGGCAGTGGTCATAGCAGCCCGTAGTACATTTTGATTATTTCTTACTTTTAGAACTGCTTCCATATATTTCAATTTAACCATGTCTGCTGATTCCACTGGGCGGTCACTATTTCCTGGGAAAATAATCGATCTCTTATTAAAATTCATCCTTACGCACAAATAAATAAACATAAATAATAACGAATAAATAATGTCATTTTGTTTGGGTCTAGCGAGCACATGCGGTTAAAGATTTCAAATGACCACGCTGATGATTTTGAACTCACGCATGTGTTCGACCAAAGCAAAATGAGGCTTTTAAGCTTACCGAAAATGGAAACTATTTCTTCGTACACCTTATCTTGTATGTCCGGGTGATTAGCCAAATTCATTATTGTTGAGATTAATGCTGAAGACATGGTATGATGTCCCTGGAATGCCACTGTCATTAGTTTCATTTTTGTTAAAAGTAACCAATGGATATTGTACTTATATGAATTTAATTTGACTTCACCTCAAGCATAAACGTATCGACTTCTTCCCTAATTTCTTCGTCTGACATGTACCCCTCTCCTTTCTCGATGGCCTCTAGTAAGGCATCCAGCAACGCCATCCGTCTTTTCTCACCGTAAACGCCACCGTCGTTGGTGTTGTCGTCAACAGGTGGCGCTTTCTTTTGTTGCGCTCGCTCCTCCTGTCTTTCGCGGATCACCTGCAACAAATTACAATATCCAATCAAACAACAAATATCCAAAGAGTTTGATGGTGCTCGAGTGCGGAAGAATCTCTCGACGATAAAATAAGATCATAAAACACTGTGCTTACGCTTGTAGTGAAACCTTGAACAATATTCAGACACCGTTCTTCGATTCTTTTGTCCCGATAGAAGAAATAAATAATGGGAATTTTTCGCCAGATGTAGATGAATTTCTTGAATATAATCTCAAGTAGGCTGTAGAATGCAAAAAGAAAAACAACATCATGGACACATATAATTGTCTTGGTGCGGGAGGTTATTTTTATCTTAACTGAAATAATTGCGTGAGTATGCGGAATATTGATTGTTGACACTCAATGTGACGATGACGAATGTCATTTGCATAAATGACAAATTAACAATAGTTTGCGAGAACAATATTAATCTTGATAATTTAAATGAACGTCTTACTCACACAATCACGGCGTTGACATATTCCGAGTCTGACTGTGTCTGAGCGTGAAGCTTCTTTCCCATGGCACTGTCTGAGAGATGATAAAGAACAAATCAAAATGAATCTTAATATCCTGTATGATGTTTAGGACTGGACCACAACTCAATCCAGCTAAATATCCTCATGTTTCTGCTCATGCTCTGTTGGAGGAATTGAACCTCCGGGGAGTCGCCACCTTGCTCAGGAGGAGCAAGGTGGTGGTGCTCGGTGGTCTCCCAGAGTTTGGGATCCGCCGAGCACTGGCGACTCCGGTGCTGAGCCGGTTGACCCAGGCAGGGGTCACCGGCTGACCCCCAGCGCACAGAGCAAGTGCACTGTTCGTGTCTCGCTCTCTTGAGTTCGGTTGCTTTGCTCTGTTCCGTGTAGCAATTTCTTGCTTTCTTGCCATCGCCTGAATGCTTGCTTTCTTGCCATCGCTTGTTCCGGACAATAAAAGTCGCACTTTTACTTTGCAATATGTCTCTTCACTGATAAGTATTAGCTTGAATCGGGTCATTAGGCCTTGCAATTTTTATCGGTGTTCTTTCCGCCATCTTTGCTCAGCCTTAGGAGATTTACTGCGCCATTGGGAGTGTTCCACATCATGTTCATCTAATTCTAAATCCCATTATTCCATTTCCTATATGAAATCAGCTTGCAGATAAGTAATGGTTAAAGCATCTGTATTTAATGAATCAGTTGTAACAATGTTGTTGAAACAATGGCGATTTTAGTTTGTTTTGGGTTCGTCGCTCCATCCGGAAGTGGAGGATGTTAATTTTGTCTATTCTATCGATCACATACCACAGATGATGTCCAAGGCGCAACGACTGACGTAGGAGCATACGTCGAATGTCTTGTTAGTGTCAGCCTGGCTGGCCAGCTGCTCAACCAAAATCTGGCTCTGCTCATTGAATATCGGCACGAAGTTCTCCAGGATTTGGAAGTGGAAACTGGGCGTTAGCATCTTTCGGTGGGCGCGCCACTTTGAACCTTCGCTGAGTCCACCGATGAGGAAGCATGAATTACGATTAGCTCGCAGTAATTGTGAATGTCATGAAAGAAAAGTATTAATTGACTAACTATTGAAGCCTCGTAGAAACGTTTTTCAAGGTTATGAACTATCGGACAATTTGATTATCGGCTTATGTTTAGACCATTTTGTGTAATTTCTGTCTCAACAGACCCTTTGACCATAGATCAGGAGAGCGACTTTCCAAATACAATAAAATTAAAATACAAAACGTAACTCGTGATGGAAGCTTTACCTGGTCAGAAGTCCTAGTCCCAGCCATCTATGCAAGAATGTGTAGTCATCAGATTTTGTGAGTTCAGACGTGCTTTTCAACAATATCTGCCAATTTAAGGAAATACGATAAATAAATAGTGAGAAGCACGCTGATTCGGATATATCTTTAAAGACAAAAAGTGCTAGATTGAAAAGCAATGTAATCAAGACAATTAATCATCCAACATTACTGCAACTTATCGGAAATGGTGAATTCGGGATAGCACCGAATGAAGAGCATAAGCACGGAGGGGTACAGAATCTTCCTGTTGTGACCCGTCACTTCATTTAATTAAAAAAAAAAAAAAAAGACTAACCGATTACTGTAACTATCGGATTACATTGCTATTCTATCTAGCATTTTTGGTCTTTAGGAAAATATTTTAAAATACATTTCATTTTGATAACTTCTACAGTACCGTGCGATTTTATCCTATGGCCCAATTATTCAAGCTAAAGGGTCTCAGGAAGTTATTAATAACTTAGAAACAGGCTTTTAGTTAGTGCCGATTCCCAAAGGTCAAATGAACTTCTATTAATCGCATGTTTCCTTTATCTGCCCGATACAAAATTGATAGGTTTATTTTTATATCATCACATATCACTAACTTCTCTTCAAAAACCCAGTCGGTATTGCGACTGACTATATCTCGGCGGTCCCGGGTTCGATTTCCGGCGCGAGCTCTCGATAATTTCGATCCCGGGGTACTGGTTAAAATGTGCCCTCTCAATTTGGTCAACGACCGATAACCTGTTTTAATAAAAATATTCGTGTTTCAACTTTTTCAACCTAAAAATAATTTCCAGACAGATAAAGCAAGCTTATTGATCGTAAGAAGTTTCTATGTTGCTTCTCCCTACTGCATAATATTTAATACTCGTTGCACAATTAAAATTTTGTAAAATAGGTAAAATTGTACCTCAGCGGATTTAGCGCTGGTGACTCCGATGTATGGCATATTGAATATCCATATTCGTACGAGTGACCGCTCTTTTGTTCCTTCCTTATCACGAAAATATTCTGTCACTATGTTTTCATATAGCTCCATAAAATCTACAAAGAAAACGACATTCAGATTAGCTTGGTCTCTCGTGTCCGAGATGACGATATCATTATAGGCGAATGGGAGAATATGGATATAAATATTGTGTTTAATCATTGCTATAACCATAAACATTACTCCTATAATGTTCCTATTTTAACTACGAATAATTGAGAACATTTTGAGTTACGCAGTTGCCGAAATTCGAAAAACGGGTATTTATTGTTTTTAACCACTTCCTCCGGAATGCTATTGGAAATCTTAAATCCACCGCAATGATTTGGAGACACGCAATGGTTTAGCGACTGACTGTGGCTCGGCGGTCCCGGGTTCGATTCCCGGCGCGGGCTCTCGAAAATTTCGATCCCGGGGTACTGGTCGTTCCCCCTCGCACAGTGCCTAAGCACCATGAGGAGTACCTTTCGCAATTACAGGTTTCAATCATCATGTTTGTAAACAACCTGGGTGTTTGCACTCGGGCATAGGCCATGTTTGTTAGGCCCTCCTCGAGATTATACATTCGCTCAACTAGATCTCCTTGATCTTGGCATTTCCTCCTTCCAGCACATGACTGTTTTTAATATCATCAAAGGTCACCATTCATATTTGCTATTTATCGAAGTGATGGCATTGTTGATTGAGATATTTGTTAAGGAGGTCCACCAACGTGTTCGCCCTAAAAAATACAGCATGCGACATGGTAATTTTGCCTAGCCCAGACTTTGTATAAGCTACCTTGGTAGGGATCTTCAATGTATACCTGAAATCGTACAAGCATGTGTCCCGCGGCTTTACTTCCATTCCGAAGGAGGGCATGCGTAGGAATTTCTTTAGCCCGAAAAATTCCGAATGTCTCGGTCAGGAATCGAACCTGCGATCACGGGACTAACAGTTCGACACGCCGAGGATCTTACATCGCATTACTTGAATTACATTACATTACTTGTACGACTCGTCGTAGCGCAGTTGGTTTAGCGACTGACTGTGGTTCGGCGGTCCCGGGTTCGATTCCCGGCGCGGGCTTTCGATTATTCGATCCCGGGGAATGGTGAAAATGTGCCTTCTCACATAGTGCCTAAGCACTGAGAGGGGTACAGAAACTCCTGTTGTGATACACTTCAGTGAATAAATAAAAAATAAATTAATTAATTTAAAAAACATCAATAAAACGCAATCACAACGAAGCGCAATTTGTCATTTTTGCGTTTCGGAAACGGGACTCTTGACTTGAGTAAAGCCAGTGTTCCATAGATATGTTTGGTAATTTCTATAATGCCACAATTTCTTTTTATTTACCTTCCTCCTTGCCGAAGATAAAGGGCATCGCAAGGCCGAACGGCCAAATCTCTTTGGGTCCCGGTATCTGGTTGATTTTGTTGACGTATATCCGCCATCCTATGTACTTTTTGACGAGATATATGGTTAAAATTGTTGCTGTCACAGCCAGAACATTGCTTACCGCCGAATTCATGATCCGAGTACTGTAACTAAGACAAGCAGTATAGTCACTAATCTGAGCATCAGTATTTTGCAGTTTAGATCGAGTTTCACTTAGTATCTATTGGAGTCAGTATGCCATGTATCGGTTGGAGGACTTTGATCATGATGTGTTGCGATTCATTGATATCAGGCAATGTCATTTCATTTAGCGGTTCACTTCAAAAAAACAACATTCGACAGAAGAAATGGTACCTATTAGAAGGACAACGACGCTTCTATTTTTATCTTTAATTTCGTGACAATTACTGAAGCACCATGGAAGTTTTTATAGGAAGCTATCGCGCAGTGATTAAGCATGTTTGTACAGACAATTTTGGCGATCGCTTATCATTGGGATACACAAATATAAATCTGATACTTTTAAGTGTGGCCGCAAGGTCGAAGGCCATATCTGATACCTAACTATCACGATACTTTTTATTGTTTTTTATTTATTTTAGCATCTTCTATTAAAATAACACGCACAATTGTGCCTCTCGCATTGTGCCTAAGCACCAAGAGGGATACAGAAAGGCCAGTAGTGCAGCGATTATAGTGAATGGAAATAAAAATACACTAGGTGGCGCACATTCAGTCATTAAGAAAGAGGCCGGAGTTTGCAATTTTCGATGCTAGTGATGTTCGATTTCTATAAATTCCGATTCACCGCTTGGATCGAGCGTCGGGAACCTTTTACCCTTTAAAACCGGAGAATTGATTTTCAAGAAACATACGATACGTCGTAGCCCAGTCGGTATTGCTACTGGCTGTAGCTCAGCGGTCCCGGGTTCGATTCCCGGCACGGGCTCTCGAAAGTTTTGATCCCAGGGTACTGGAGGTGCCCCTCGCATAGTGCCTGAGCACCATGAGGGGTACAAAACACCTGGAGTGCGGCTGACTACAGTTGATTAAAAAAAGAACCCACATTCTGTCGCCCAATTAATTTTATAAAACACTAGCTGACTCGTCGCGCATTGCTGCGATTCGATAGGATGCATTCATTTGCATCCCGCTTTCCCGTGCTTTGCCGCTTTCCCATGCTTTCCCGTGATGCATGCAAATTTACTGCGAGGGGAGGGGGATTCTGAACTGACGTCAGCGAGAAGAACAAAAGAGAGAAGAAGGTTGGTCACACTGCCTCGTACACACAATCTTCCCTTTTCCCCGGGATTTTTTTAGCCCGCACGGTCACACTACCTCGTACGTAGTTCAGTAGACGTCCGCTAGAGGCAGGCTAAAACCAGTTTATCCCAAAAAACAAATATATCCGGGCAATTTTTTCCATTTCTGTTACCGTAACAATGTGATCGGGACTATGACCAATGTTTTTTTTTTAAAAATCATCGAAATCGGTCCAGTAGTTTTCGAGTCTATCAAGGACACACACACACATACATTTTTTTTTTTTGTAATTCACTGAAGTGACGGGTCACGACAGGAAGATTCTGTACTCCTCTCAGTGCTTAGGTATGTGAGAGGCACGTTTTCACCAGTACCCCGGGCCAAAGCCCGCGCCGGGAATCGAACCCGGGACCGCCGAACATTCATTTTTATATATATAGATTTATTCTCCAAAACGTAAACAGTTACAAAATAAACGTATTTTTTTAAAATTATTCTTAAAATCGCGCAACCTACCAGTTTTGGGCTAGCTGACAAAAAGTGCGGATCGACAAAACGCGTAAACTCGGCCTTCCCGGTTAAAGAGCTACTAGTCAAAAATCTTCAGAATCATCAATAGTTCTTAGATTGACGATTTACTTACTATTCAATTAAATTCAACAATCTACGTATTTAATTTAATGCATTTTGATTTCTATGATTTACTGGGACCCGAACCAACTGATTATTTTGTAACATATCACCAGTGGGCACACAGAATAACTGGTATACATAAATGGGTATATATTTGTGTGTACGCAGCTGTTTGTGAAGTTCTGTCTGTTTTACCGCGTCCAATTACTGGTATATTGTTTATACATAACTTCTGCCCTGATTTTGCATAAGAAAACAAGCACAAACGGCATGTTACACAAATGTGAAATATTGGGGTTCTGCTTTCTTACTCATTGGCCTAGTCGGCCGAAAAAATAATACTGGCCTACATATGACACCAGCGCAATCAGTGGTATAAGCTGTGTGATATTGGAAAATAGCGTTTTTGGAACTGCTTAAATTCAGGAGGCTGCCACTAGGCGACACTGTAGTCTATGCGTGACATTGTCACGGTGCAGTAGTAAAGTTTCAAAACACGATGCATTGAACTACGCCAGAATATGCACTTTTTGTTGTGGGCCACGAAAATGGGACGTCAATTGGATTAAGCTTACTTTGTGCTATTTCGAGTAAGATTGAAACTTGAGTTTTCGCCTAGGTATAGCGCAATTCGGGTGGGAAGGGGGTGGTGTCGCATGTTGGCCTAATTTGAATTCTCGCCACGAGAGGCGCGACAATAAATTAGCTATGCGACAATTTGTTGGTTCGTTTGTTTCAGCAATTACCGCTTAAATCAATTAGTATGGCTTCACGACGGCGTGCGTGAGAGAAAGTATAGGCTGCTCATAGTTCTTGGCTTAGCGACTATAGACTGCTCGAAGTTCATTATTTAGCTACTAAATAAAGCATAGTTGAATATTACAGAGTAAAGGGAAAACCGCAGGATACAACTGCACGGTAAAAAATGGTATCGATACAAATACAAGACGTTTGTACGTTTCATTTACCCCAAAACGAGACTTGGCGTCTCATTTCTTGTCCCAATTTTGGAGATGATCAAGCGTTTCAAAAAATATTAAGGTCAAAATATATACTATCTTTAAATGAGATGAGCTCTGCATCTTGTGCGTTCAATTGTGCGTCTCACGAGATACTTGGGCTCTTCTTTTTTTTTTAAAGAATCTCGTTTGCAAATACCTTTGGGGTCAATGACCTTTGAAATTGTGACTTCTCGTCTCAAAAACGAAGCTGAGAAGAAAGGAACCATTCCAAAAACGAGGCGGTGACAATTTCGGTCATCTCCAAAATGAGACGGTATATCTTTTGAGACGATTTCATTAAGTAGTCTTGTCTCCATTTTGAGTTGTTTTTGCATCGATTTCGATTTTGATTAAAATTGTGGTCCATGTTCGATTCAATTTTTAAATTTCTATTCACTCACGTGTTGAACGGGTAATGTAGCAATGATCCCCGTCATGGCTGCGAAAGTTTATGTCCAATAATTTTTAAACTTTGTTTTGTGAATGAATCACGTTGTAACACTAGTTTTTGTTTTTTTCACGTGCTTATAACGTCATGCAGTGGCGCCTCAATATGGGATTTTTATATTGTATTAAAATAATTAAGATATCCAACCGTTTGGCAATTGAAATATCTAATCAGAAAAAAGTGCTTTGTTTTAATATATGTTTGATTAATTATAATTTAAACAATGCTTATTTATTTATTTTTTTATTATATTTCTGGTAAATATAAATGGTTGGAATTGTAATCTGGTGTGCTTTGTTTTCACGTGATATCGACAGCGTCATTCGTTTGATGTAGAGACGCCATATTTTATTTTTCAGGCGAATGGTTGATTTATTGAAAAATTGAAATTGAGACAGCCAAAATTTAATTTAATTCCGGTAAGCCGTTCGTAAGTTATGTCCCGAACGGACACTTTTGTTTTCTTGTTTTATAATATTAAATTTTCTGCGATACATAGTTGATTTTAAGGCGCTGCCTGTATTTTATTGCAATACTATGGTACAGTTAACGGTATATTACCCTCCCGTAAAACATATGATCATGTGTACATGTTGAAGTGGCATACGCCGCAGGAGAATTTAGCATTGCATTTTTAAAAGTGATTACTGAATAGAAACCGAAAATGCGCAGAAAAACAGAAAAATGTACTTAAAATATTCTCTATAAATAATTACAAATATTTCAAATTGCAATATTAAAGTTGCGCCTTGACGGTGGCGCTTGTCGATTGTCGATTACTGCTGCAATACGTCACTTTCCACGTTTGCTCAAATGTGCTGCAAAAATGCCGTTCAACTAAGATTAAAATGCGATTGCCTTCAACATCACAACAATTTTGATGCCAAATGATTTCTTAACGAGTTTCCAAACAAAAGATGGATTTTAGGCGAATTTGAAGAATCTTTAGCAAAAGATAAACCAAACCGAGACTGTCTACCTTCGTGGAACTTCTGAACGACCACAGTTTAAGATGAATCATCGGTCTGCTCCATTTCCGGATCCTTTGTTCGGAAACTCGTTAAGAAGACATTTGGCTTCATAATTTCTTGTTATGTCGCATTTTTATAACGCAATTTTGCATTTTTCGCATTTTCGCATTTTTGTAGCAAACGCGCTACACAGTTGCGAATTGCATAACCGATGCGAATTATAGAGACAACAAATATTTGCATTGTTAACACTTTTTATTCTAACAATTACGAAGAGATAAAATAAAGGCAGAGCAATAGAAACAGAATTTCAAAAAAATATTAATGCGGTGCAGAACGCTTTGTCAGCGTCACTTGAAGACCCTTGATTGGTCTCGAGACTAGAGCCAGCGACATTTTAGCCTGTTTTTCGGTCCAAGTACCACTGATCTTGAAGTTTCTCAAAATGTAAGTGAGAACAACTTTCTCCTCCATCATGGCAAACTTTTGTCCTACAAAATAGATCCATGGACATTTGTCACAGAGATAAAACATACTCATCAGATGATACGAAGGGCAGAGTCGATTTTTTTTAGTAATGTGCACAAATTCGTTATCATGGCAGGTGGATTTCATTTCATTACCGGTGGATTTACTGGAATAAATTACCAAGCGTCAAATTCGTTTCGGTAACGTACTAAATATTACCTTGATCTTGCATAACCAGTGCGAAAAAATATTTTATTGGAAATAATTAATCTATTTTTATTGGATTTTATTGCCCCAACGAATTTGACGCTTTCCCCGCAAGTTCGCAACTTCCAGCACTTCTAGTAAAACCTCGTTTTTCTCGAGACGAGGAAGAAAAATCCGACTTACCACATTCTGCCTTTCACCCTTTCTAATGACCTTTTGCATTTACGTTCGCAACTGCTTACATAAATTCATATTGAAATAACAAAAATATAGAATGTGATTGATGAACTGCAATAGAGAGTCGACAACAAGATTGTCAATAAACAACGTTTACGTAATTCTGATCTTCAGGAAATAAAGAAATGCAAATTTTCGAAACAAAAAGACAAACGTATGAACTCTCCTAAAACTTTCGTCACTAATGGCGAATGAGTGGTGACGAAAGTTATAGGTCAGCTCATGTGTTTGTCTTTGTGTTTCGAAAATCTGCAATTTATTTCCTGAAGATCAGAAGTAAACGTGGTTTAATGACGATCTTGTTGCCGACTCTCTTTTGCAGTTCATCAATCATTCTATATTTTTGTTATTACTATACCATACAAGAAGGGTGCCCGGTTTGCCTGGGTTTACAGTAGCCACAAATGAAATAAAAAATTAATTGTTTAAATTTATCGGCTATTTTACGTTTACACGATTTTATATTGAAAATGTTATTCCGGTAATAGTATGTGGTATGGTGTGCTTGGTTGGAACTGTTATCTGGTTTACTTGG